>BGPR01008846.1:0-61105 GCA_013235015.1 Araneus ventricosus | reverse complement strand
CTCAATGCAGCTGAATTAACTGGTTTATAAATCTTATATAACGATGCCTACAGAAACTGGTAACACATCATAGTTATA
Organism: Araneus ventricosus; assembly: GCA_013235015.1. NCBI lineage: Eukaryota > Metazoa > Arthropoda > Arachnida > Araneae > Araneidae > Araneus > Araneus ventricosus. The sequence goes on along the minus strand of BGPR01008846.1, from coordinate 61,027 downwards.
AATTTCTTTAATCTGTGAGCACACAATTCAGACAAACAGAGAAGATATAATGTTTGTTATTTTTATAATAAAATATGACATAATTTAAAAATTATATGCATTAATTCATTGAATTTTGTGTTACTCATTTATTTCATCAACAACATATAAACAAATGACGAATTCTGATAAAGTATACATACAGAGTATGGGTAAACATCATGCATAATGAAGAACATCACCTACAAACAGTGGAGAGTTCACACAACAAGAAACTTGCAGTTACTCAACTCCTTTCCTCTTACACTCAATATGTTTTTCTAATTCAAAGTTAATTAATGAAATGATTAATTATAAATATCTCTTTGATAATAAAATAAATTCATTAAAAATTAATTTCAGATGAAGAAATAAAACAATATGAAGGTTTCAAAAATGTCACTCTAGGAAATGTAATTCGTGCAAGGACTACAGAACCCCCTAATTACCTAAGCAAAACAGATCAGGTATGAATGCATATATTATTTAGTTTATTTTGTGATCTTTGGAGATGTTTTATATTTCGTCCAGTCATGGATAATGTTTTATTATTTTCAAAAAAAAAAAAAACATTAAGATTTATTTGTGAAACTCATTATTATGGAATGCTTTTTTTTTGTATTTCTTTGAAAAGCTAAATTTAAAGAAAATGTGTAAAAACTATTCATGTTAAGATTTTGATTAGAAGATGAAATTTCTTTAATGTGTCTATTGAAAATTTGAAATTTGCATAACCTCTTACACTTTTTTATTAAATCATCATGTTGTTACTACCATTGATATTAGAATGCCTTTATCTTTCTAAAATTTTAAATACCAATAAACTGTTGACATAGTTTTAAAGCTCAACCATTTGTACAAACTATAACTTGATAATATTTTTCCTTTTTTATTTCATATATATATTGAGAAATAATTGATTGCAGTACCACTGATAAGTCATTATTTATACTTTGGTCATGATTATGACAATGATTGACTGGATAATAATGAAAGTTATGGTAAGCATTCATGTGTATTAATATGAGTCTTCATCTTTTAATATTACCGGTGTTGGATAAATTTAGTATAATGTTAAATTTATTTATTTAGTATAAATTTCACATTACAGTATTAACTGACTATAAATTAGTATTGTACTCCATTTTACCTTATGAGTGAGGATTTTATAAATTAATTTAAACCCAGAATTACATAATGAATTTATATTCTAAATTGATTTTTTTTTATTACTGTGCAATCTTGGGACCATTACTTAACTACTTTAAGCTACAAAAATTTACAGAAGGTAACTAAAAGCATTAATTTAAAAACAATATTAGATGCCTGTTTTCTGCAACAAAAAGAAGCTTTGGTCTTTTATTTTAAATCATGTTTTGTCATATCTTAAGCATAACAGTTACAGTGTAAGATTCTTTTTCTTGACCAAAAGATTGATTTCCTTTTCTTTGTATGATTGAAAACTTTTTTTCAGGAATTGTTTATGAAGTATCATATTCCAGCTTTAGAGCTACAAACTGGTCTGCATGAACTTTTAGGTCATGGAAGTGGAAAATTATTTCAAAAAGATAAAGATGGAAAATTAAATTTTGATTGCGAGACTGTTCTCCATTTAGAAACAAGCCAAAAGGTAGTTTTAAATTTAAATAAGTACATTTTCATTGTTGACGATTTTATGTGTAAATGGTGGTAGTTAAATTGTTAGTATGACCTAACTGCACTTGTAACAACATTGATGAATGGAATTTATCTGTTTGTCTTCCATTGCTATGAATATTGTACCCATAAAGCCACTAGTTTCATGTTTTCCATACTTCATTCAAAGGATATTACCATTATTGAAACAGGCAAGGGTTAATTACTGTTACTGTATAAGCCTGATGTTATTTATTTACTTTTTGGAAATTAAATTATATCTCTGAGGGTATTTTTTAGAGTTAAATTAGCTCACATTATGAAGTTAATGCTTAGTTTTAATTTTAGATGAGCTTCAAATATATGTATTTGGCACTAACACATTTGCGATGGCGAGCATGCCAGGCACTCTTGGTTGCCTTTCTTGGAGGTAGAAAGCATCTTGGCTCGCTCCCCTTTTCTTCTGTCAGGTCTGGCGAGCATGCTGAGACACTCCCATTTCTAGATATTGTATGTTTAAAGAAAGAAGTCTCTCCAGATTAAAATGTTACTATAAAATAAGGCTGTTATTGCAAAGCACAATCAATATAACCATTATAGCACCTATAGATATATAAATACATCAATGCATATTTGAATATTAAATGTTGCCATTATTTGAATAGTTATTTAGTATCTTCTTTGGCCATTGTCATAATTTAATAATTTTAAAGATTTACTACATTTTATTATAAACTGTTTTAAATATCATTTTTTTAATCATGTTTTCTGTAGGAAATAGAGAGAATAAGACAACTTTTGTAATATGGATATTGAGGGTCCAAATTACTTTTATGCTTGGTCAGATATATTTAAGCAATCCATGCATGCTATAAATGTTTTTAAAAAATTTGTTCTTTGTTAAGTTTATATGATAAAATATGCATGGTAATTATATATAGATATATACAGTCAAACGTCGCAAATTCGAACGTCCAAGATCTGGAATGATCCAAAATCCAGATCTTTTTCATTCTGTAACCCCAAAAAAAAAAAAATCTAACTTTTATCTAACAAATTGGTGCCCAGAGTAAAAAAAAAAAAAGTCCCTTCCCAAAACAGTCGTAACCATATGGGGAGGGAAAGGATTTAACCAGGTGTACAACTATGTGTCTCTGTGGTGCGACGAAGGTATTGCGGAGTTACAATACCTTCCTCCTTCCCCTCTCTAGCACTCAAAACAAACTAGTCCAGAATGTAAGAAATGTTAACAAATAAGATGTGTGCACAACTTCCTCTCCCCTTCTGGTTTACAAAGAGGATTTGCTCAGAACGAATGGAATATTGTAGAAATTCACGGTATTCAACTTCGGTATCCGATATCGAGGAGAGCGGAGAAGAAACGCAAGTGGAAGATAAAATGCCAATTGACAGCTTAATGGAAATGTTGACTGTTGAACTCCGCAATAAAAGGACTTAAGCAAAGATACTCTATTTCAGAGTCGGACATAATGACGATACACAAAATAAAAGAGAAGTTGCGTAATCAAAAGCCAAAACTAATGAAGCAACTCACTTTAAATGAAGAAATAATATTAATTATGTTTATAAATCAAAGGAAACAAGTAATAAAGAAGTTATTTTAAATTGAATAATGTGTTTTATGCTGTTAAATTCACTTCTTAATATTGAAATGATCTAAGATCCGGAATTGCTGAAGTACCGACGATTTCGGATTTGCGACGTTCGACTGTATCTTTGTAATGTATCAAGCCTATCTTAGCCCTTCTTCAGAAAAGTTTATAAACTTATGTTTATTATTATTATTAACTTACACTGTATTGTTGGCTTTTTTACCATCGTTGTTTATTTTTGCCTTTTAAGGTATTTAATGAGAATTTTTGAGACAATTAGATTTTGAATCAATTTAAAAATTTGTACTCTGTCCATTCTTAGGTAGCAAGTTGGTATGAAGAAGGAGAAAACTATCATTCTGTTTTTGGTTCTGTTAGTTCTCCTTATGAAGAATGCAGAGCAGAATGTGTTGGGTTGTATTTATGTACAGTTCCGGATGTGTTGAGGTAAAAATATTTGTTTTTCAGGATATCTTTCACAATATCTATTTATTGAAGCACTGTTGAAACTAAACCTTATCTTGTTTATTTCCTAATCTTTTTTAAAGATTGAGTGGTTGTTAATTATTATTTACGTTGTTTTATTTGAATGCTTCTCTTTCTTATTTTGATTTTTTTTAATGAAAGGTAAAGCAAAACTAACATTTTAGCCATTTGATGCTTCACATAATTTTAGCTTGCTTTAATATGTTGGGTTGTTTGGAAAGTCTCCCTTGTTTTTGATGGTAAGTTGAAAATAATTTTTATTTGTGTGTGTTTACAATGAAGTTTATTCAATAATACATTCACAATTTTACTTAATGATGATTTGCCATCTTTTGTCAAGTTTTAATCTCATACTCTCAAAGTTTGCATTCCTCCAGAAAATTAAATTTTTTTATCCTTTAGCGAATTTTGAAAAGAGTGGATGTTACTCCAAAGGTGCCAAGTCAGAACTACATGGAGTTTGAGTCAAGACTTCCCAGCCAACCTTCAACAATTTTCGCTGGTCTAGCATTATCCAGTGAAGGACCACTCCTTTAGGACCTTTGACTGATTTTATTTGCTTCTATTCAACGGCTTGTTTTAAATTGTCCATCTGGCTGCTGTATTTAACCATATCAATAGCTTGGTTAGGTAACAGTAGCTCATAATAGACAATGCCCTTTCATTCCTACTAGCAGCAGGGTACCTTACCTTGAATGGATATTGGTCTTTGGGGTGATTGATGGCTTCTCACTCAAATAACAAACTCCTCGCCCTTTATCATCCATTTCAAAAATTAATCATTTTCATTGTGTTCAAGCAGTAAATCGCATGTGGAAATATGGTAAATAAGTTTTCTCTAATTTGAGAGGTTACCAAGCGTCGATGTGACTCTGAAACCAATTTGTATCAAATACTTATAAATGGTCGAATTCAACTCTGAGTCTGTGTGCTTTTTTCACAAGTGGCAATTCATTGATTATCAGCGCTTGATTTGGTCATCATTAACCATACATGACCTACTGAGATGTTGTTAGTCTTAAATGTCTAACTTGCTGTGTCTAAATTTCACAAACCATTTCTGCACTGTTTTTTTCACATACAACTTTGCCTCTGTAGACAGCACATATCTTTTTCTTGGCTTAAAAAGCATGAAATGCCGAAAATGCACTTTTTCAATCTCCTGTACACTGACATCAAACACATGCAATTAAACTAGTGTTTATGGTCAAAAGACACATTGGCAAAAGCATCACCTTTCAGGAAATATCTCATTTCAGAGGATGATAATAGCATTACAGCAATCAGTTCAAGCTATCAAAAAATTATGTATACTTTCCGAACAACCCAGAAGTATATGTGTATCCTTCCCCCCCCCCAAAAAAAAAGAAAGACTATTGATCTGTATTTTTCTGTTGTGAAATAAATGCATTGAAAGCATGCTCTTGCTCAAGCCATTTTGTATTATATATTTTTCATGTAATAATTAATGAATTTCTCATCTTAAATGGTGTGTAAGCCTAAATGTTTATTTCTTTCATTTAAATAGAATATTTGGTCTTGAAGGAGCAGAAGCAGAAGATGCAATGTATGTTAATTGGATGCGTGGTTTTTGGGTTTAGTTAAAATGTATGACCCTAAAACTGGATCATGGCTTCAGGTAAGCTTTTGAACATAAAATATCTCACCTCATTTTTATCTTTTCTACTTTTCAATTATTTTTTTTTTTGCTTTCATTTCAAAACTTCCTAATTTTAGTTTCTATGTAATGTGACTACTCTCTATGAATTTGTTCATCACAATGTAGAATGTAAATATGTTCAGTGGTATACAAGAAAAGATAGAGATTTGTTGAATAGTGTGTAGTTTTGAAGCCACATGGGTACTGAAAATGAACCTCATGATTTCGATCTTTTGTAGCTGATCACATTCAGGTTTCCAATTAACACCAGTATGAGGGCACTTGACCCTGGCAGATTTAATGTGCCTGTAAATGCACATACACACTATAAACAGCATCACAGGTGATGGAAAAATGTGAACTCTAACAATTCAGTCAAAACTGTGTAGGCAAGGAGTGAACATGTGTTCATGTCCCTCTCAAACTAAAAGCCTTTGTGAGTAAATAAAAATAATGTAAATGTTTATCATTTGTGTATATGTTTGTGTTTAGTAATTGTAATAAATTTAAATGATTTTAAAAAAGCTAGCTGTTGTCATAGCCTGAGAAAACATGTCATATGTGGTGGAATCAGCTCTTGAACCCATAATTTAATTCTAAAGACAACTTACTACCAAGTGAGAGCAGCTTCAATAATAAATAATCATTTCCATGACATTTTCCTTGATTGATTGCTGTTTAGATTTTTAGTACATTTAGAACATCTTTAAATCACCAAGATTTTAAATATTATTTCTAGGGAAGGGAGATAAAAGGGGTTTCCACAATTTCTAAGAAATGCATGAAAAATGTTGCACAATTTCAGACTCATCTTGTTACTATTTCATAATTAAATTAATATTATTTAACTAAAATAGTTTCTCTTTAAGTTGCTGTTGAAGTACTATTTTGAATTTTACTAAGTTGTTTACTTGGAAACTGTTTGCCATCACTTAGTTTTCTTTTAAAAGTTATTTTCAAAAAATTTGCATGAACTTAACTGTAAAGAGAAATGACAATTTGAGGAAAAATATAAATGTTAAGTCTTTGGTATACATAACTTCCTTATAATAAATTTCATAAAATTCTCTTCCTTTAAAGTGTTTATATGGAAAATATGATTTATAGGCTCATGGTCAAGCTGCTTATGTTATTCTACAAGTACTTTTGAAATGTGAAGGAAATTTTGTGAAGGTGGAAAAAATAAAAGGTGAAGATGGTAACCCAGATTTGCTGTTCACAATGGATCGTAATAAGATTTTAAGTCATGGAAAACCATGCATTGGAGAATTTTTAAAGAAACTTCAGGTAATTATGCATACAAAAATATATACATATGCTTTGTTTTATGGAATAAGATGGAAAAGAAGCATCTTCAAATTTTTGCTTTTATTTGTTGACTGTTTTAGAAAACTTGTTTAAACCATTTGTATCCACAACTGAAATATTATGAATCAGAATATTTGTTCACATATGCAAGTGGGTCAATTTTTCAAACATATTACTCAAAACATTACTATTATACAATCACATTTACTAGCTGTTGGTAAAATTTCTCATGTTTTGCTAAATGTTGTCAATAAGAAGGAATTGTTTCATATTATATAATTCTGGCTTTTCAGTCAGCTACTGCATTGTTTTTTTTACTGAGAAATGATAAAAATTAAAATTTTAATTTGAAAATGAGTAATGTAAAAACTGAGTAATATATTTTCTGAAGTAGAATCTGGATAATATTTAGAATTTAGCTACTGCTTTTGTTAGTGCCAATTTTTTAAGTAGTGAGTAATTATTTATGCAAACAGTCTGTTATAAAATGTTTGCAGCATGTAAATGTACTTCTTCGGTATTTTTAACTGAAACCAACAATTGTTGCTGAAAATTATTCAGAAAGTATTGTTTGAGATTAAGATCACTTTGTGTTGAAGAAATATTTGAAATTACTTTGTTAAAAGTTTCATTCTGTGAAACTGAAATGTTTTGAAACATTTATGTAAATGCTTATTTTAGATCCGGAATGTAAATTATGTAAATGCTTATTTTAGATCCGGAATGTAAATTATGTAAATGCTTATTTTAGATCAGGAATGTAAATTATGTAAATGCTTATTTTAGATCAGGAATGTAAATTATGTAAATGCTTATTTAAGACCGGAAGCATAAAGTGCTTAAAAGTGTGATGCACATCACAGAACAAAAAAGAGTCTTTGCAGAACTTTTCATCCTTAAAAGAAAAAAAAACATACGCACACACCAAAAAAAAAAAAAACCACAATATGTTCTACAGAACAATCAAAGTGAGGCGCTCCTTATGTCATCTCTCTTCATGTTTCGCACAGTGCAGCCTCCAGAGATTGGAGCAAAGGCAAAAATAACTCTCCTTCATCGCATGGCTTACAAGAAAGCCATGCCTTCATTGGGACTGACATCACTGGAGATCCGAAACAGGCACGTTGAAAGCTGACTTCAAAAGTCATTGACAGAATTGCAAATTCTGAATGTATGCCTTGGTTTAAAATAATTAATTTTAATGTAATGTTTTGTCATTAATGAGTAATAAAGATTCTACTGGTTAATTAGAATTTTTATATCTGTTTTACACTTTACTGTGGTCCGCCAAATTTGGACAAACTGCCTGCAGAACATTTCCAACTGTTTGAGGTCATGTTGTAGAACACTGGGTATAATTCTGCTCCTGGGCTGCAAAGTTTGGTGTTTTATCTTGAACTCATACCTCTTATTGTTAATATTGTGGAAGACAATTTCATTAAGACAGGGATAAATTTGACAACTTATGTAACAAATATTCGGTATTTGGTCCTTTCACCAAATGCTAAGAAGATATTTGGCCAAATATATTCAGGATTATAGTTTTTTTTAATGTGCTTTTAAATACATGTTTAACAAAGAATATTGTAGAATTACATTTCAGTACATTTATTATCCAAGAACTCCGAACATTTATCCAATTTTAAGTTGCATAGTGCATGGGTGTGTAAATGAAGCTACATATAATTTATCATTGCAAAGCCTGAAATTATGATGCAAGAACAATAATGTTTCAGGAGGAAGTCTGCTGCATTTGGTTTCATACACATATAATACCAACCAGGGATGTAACGAATATTCAGTATTAGGCCTATTTGTCCCTTTCCAGAATATTCGGTCTGGCCGAATTCTAAACAGATATTGAGTAGAATAAATTAAGGATAAAATGTTTTAAATATATTTAATAATGAATAATGCAGAATTACATTCCAGTAGATTTATTATTAAAAAAAATTATCCAATTTTAAGTTGCATAGTACATAAGTGTATTTAATAATGTTGCATATCTTATATAGAAGTCTGTTCCATATGGTTTCATATTACCAGCTTCAGAAAATAGTCACTCTATAATACATACAGGAGCTGAATGATAAATTTTTGAACCTTGGAAATTTTCAACTTTTTTTTTTATTATTATTATTAGAAATTCTTTATCAAAATAGAAACTAACTTCTAGGAATTTTAATTTACCCATTCAATTTTCTTCTGTGTTTGTCATTGTGATGTTCTTTAATGATGTCTATTTTATTTCTTTGAAGCAATCCCAAATTATGACTGTTTCTCATTTCTTATTATTGAAATTAAGGTATATAAAATATTACAAATATACATAAATGTATTACAGTAAAACCTGTACTAAACAGAATCTAAAGGGACTAGAAAAATTTTCCGTTTTAGACAGGATTCCATTTCTTGCAGGGCTCATTAGTATATGAGGATTTAAAATGTATCTAATCATTATTTAAATTAAATTGATTGTAATAAAAAGGTATTCTAAGATTAACAAAATACCATAAATATTACGATAATTACGTTCTAATAAGTGTCACATTTTAAAATTAAGATTTAGTTAAATTTTAAAATTACACAATAACAATAAAAATTATGAAACACAGAAAAGTTGGATGTTTATATGCATTTTATTTAAATAATATTGCTTTTGGATACTAAATAGAGATAAATGTCATAGTCATTACTTACTCTAAACAATTGATTATACTTATTCAAAAGCTACAAATTTGAGGAAAAAAGTTTATTTGCTAAATTTACATTTTAAAATAATCCAGCATTGTTTTCTGTACATATCTTTTTATGAATAATTCTTCGCTCTGTTAATATTGTCGTATTCTTCAAAAGTTCAAGCATTTCAGCATCTTCCTGACTTATGGCAAACTTTTCAAGTTCAGGTACTGTATCTAAAAAGGATCCATATGATTTAATGGAGAGTTTATCTTTATCGGAAATGTTTTCATTTATATTACATTCATCATCATCACTGCTAGCTTTGTTCATATGCCTTTGAATTATATCATTCACATTATCAATAGGAACCTCTGTTAAAATATCATTGTAAATTGATTTGAATTATTTCACACTCGTATCTTTACCCTTGTTCAACAAAGTCTGCAGATTATTTGCATCTATATCTTCGAATGATGAATAATTTTTGATGCAAACATTTTCAGGCAAATTCGCCTCAACATTTTTTTTAATTGAAGGATATTAAAATAAATTTTGGGAAACTCGCTAGCTTTTTCCCCCGTTAGAACAGGTTTTCTAACAATTAAATATTATGGATTGTTCTTTGAAATTCTGTCCATTTCTGCTTTAGACAGGTTCTGTTTTATGGAGGGAATGTAATATGGATCTTTCTATATTTTTCGATGTGGCCAAATATTTTTTCCGTTTAAGACGGGATTCCATTTCTTACAGTGGCTGTTTTAAACAGGTTTTACTGTAATAAATTTTAAAATATACAAATAATAAGAAATAAATTTTATTTATCATTTAAATCAAAATTTTTGATCATTTAAAATTTGATAAGTATTTCATTTACAATCAAAAGTGAAATGTTTTTAAAAATTTGGTATTCTGCCGCCAAATATTTGGTATCTGGCCAAGTATTCAGCTTTTTGGCCAAATCGCTATTCGTTACATCCCTACAGCTTATACTCTGCAATATCAGAAAAACAAGCTTATAATACAGCAATGTTTAGAACTTTTTCAAATGTAGGAATGTTCTCATTCTGGTCTCCCTGCTTGCCAACTAGCAATTAAGTGAATACTAAATAAGTACATGCGACAAAGGCATATAGTCCTCTATTATGCACCCAACAAGGATATTTAGGCCAAGCACTGATACCACAAGTTCATATTTGGGGAGGGAGGCATTGCACTCGTCTTATATTGATGTTTTCTTTAAGTGTCTACAGCTGTTGATTGTGTATTATGAACATTAATGGAAACAGCAACGTATGTGAATGATTTTGCTGTAAATTTTATGCATGATTTTCTGTAATCATTTTTTAACACTTCAGTACAACACACTGAGTTCACCTCAGATTTGAGGTTGATAAATGTCAGTGAATTATGTTATATAGTAGATGATTATAGTTTATTTTTTATTGTTTTTGTAATGTATTTAACTACTTTTCTTTGCAGTTGTACAAATCAACTGCTGATATAGCTTCAGCTAAAGCAATGTTTGATATGTATTCTGCCGTCACATCAGAGGAAAGGTATCCATTCCTTGAATACAGAGAAATTGTTTTGGCCAGAAAGAAACCCAGAAGAATTCTTGTGCAAGCAAATACATTTCTGGATGGTAGGGTTTTTTTTAAATATAAAACTTTGTACATATAGTCACTTAATCTTAAATTCTAGTGCAACTCTTAACAGATGAAGGATCATCAGCAGGATTTTTGCTAAAACTTTAATTTAAAAGGAAGTTTTTGAATGACAATTACTTTGTACTTATTGTAAAACAAGAATTCTCATTTCCCTTGAACAGTGCTTATTATTTAAAAAGGAGAGATCGTGTGTTCCAATATCAATGTGTTAACAAATAAATGTTTAGTTGATTTTTAATCTAAATTTGAAAATGCCAAACTTTGTATTTAGCATATTATGTTATAGTAAATAAATGTGTACATTTCAGTGATTAACAACATTATCTATACTTAGTGTAATTTTGATTTAATAGTTATATTGAAATTTTAATATGTATTGGTACAAAAATCGTCTGGTGGGTGTACATAAATGCAGTCCAACAAGCAGGATAAAAAAAAATAAGCTTTATTCCACAAAGATTTCAGCAAAATACTAATCACAGGTAACAGCATTAATATAAATTAACAATAGACATCACTAATAAATTTCGGTAAGAGCACTTTTTCTATAACTCCCAATGTCTAATAACTCACCAGCTTGCACTGCTGACCGAAGTTCAACCGACTCACTCTTGGTTTGAGAGTTTGCTTTTTATACCTTTTCCAACAGGAAGTGATGTCACATAGTAATCTCTAGAAGGTTGTTGTTATTTCCCGCTCCTTGTAAAGATAGGGCCACAATTCATGAATTTTTGAGAAGTTTGTTTTGTCGCCAAAATGGTTGCCAAGGTCGAAGTTCATTGGCTTGTCTCCCAGTAAAACCTATGTAAAACCCTCTTTCCTGCCATAAAATTACGTATTAGGGAAACAACTTAATACCTTCTTATCAGTATTATATAGTAGAGTCTTGTTATCCAAGATTTCATTTTAACTAACATTAGTTCTGAATTAATCAAAAAATGTACTCTATAGTTTTCACTGTTGTTTGTGGGGTTGATTGCTAGATTGGTATTTGTTTCATTATTTTTAGATACCTGGGTGGTCATACAGTTAGTGTTGTTAGAGGCTCCAAGATGTTTAAGCTGCTTTGTTTTTAAATGTTATTGTTAACCTTTCATTAATATTTTGTGCATGTTTTTTGTGCCTTAATCAGAGTCATATATTTTTCTACGCGACTGTTTTATTATGTCTGCTGAAAGGAAGGTTTCAGTGGACCAGATTGTTTTTTAAAAATTTGGTTTTTATGTAATCTTTATCTTTTATTTTTATAGATTCATTTTAAAGCTGCTTTCCTTTTTTTCATTAAGACAGGCATTGATGATCAGTTCGTTGGTTATACAACTTGACAGTGTGCAACTTGAAATAAAATATATCATGATAGAGAAATTAAGTTTAATATAGGATGTTTTAAATTGTTTCTCCTTATTTTTACCTTATTATCCAACATCAACACAATTCCCTTTTTATGTCAAGTAGCTGAGACTACTGTAGTTTGACCAAATTACAGCTTAATTGATCATTTCATAACCAGTGGTTTTGCACATTTATCTGTAAAGAAGTCCGACTGCCAGAGGCCTGGTAGCAGACTCCTGACTTTGCATCCAGTGTGTTATGACTTCGAGTCTAGTGATGTGTCAGATTTGGTGTGTACCGGTCTTATAGTATACATCGCATCAATTCACCAGAGGGTCACAAGTTTTCCAATGACGTGCCAGATTTAGTGTGTACCAGGTGTATTACACATTAATTCCATCAGAGGGTCATGAGTTTGAGACTTACAATTATCGTGTCAGATATAGTGTGCACCAGGCCTCGTACACATTAATTCAAAAGAAGGTCATGAGTTAGAGTCTTCTAAAGACATATCAGATTTAGTGTGCGTCAGACCTAATGCAAATTAATTCCATTAGGATGATATGTCCTTCTGCTGCAGGGATGGTACTGTCTCAGGTGTTCTTGCCATCTGCCATGGTTCAAAATTACAAGGGTTGTATCAGAATACCTCGTATGTGGCTTCAAAACAGGATGTTAATCTAATTAAACTATGCTAACTGATTAGAATCTTGAAGAACATAGTGTTCCATATATTACAAATTTTTTTTCTCTTTCTAGAAGACAAAGTGATATTGAAAAATTATGAATCATCACCTGAAGGATTGATCCAATCCTACGTTGAACGCTACCCAGATGGAAGCATTCACACTATTCTGGAAGAATTGTGGGAGAAGGACACATGTCATTTTACATAAATATGGCTGAACAAATTTTGAAATGAAAAATCAATGTGATATTCATACAGAAATAAATCTTTGTTAAATTTTGTATCTTTTATTGCTATCTGTGGTTACTTTCATTCATATGTTAACTTAAAATTGAATAATTTCTTTTTTTTCTGTTTTCAATTTGACATGCAGAAAGCTATGAGTAACAAATGGTGGGAGAGTGAACAAATGGCCAGGTTAACACATTAATACCTAGCATCTTGTTTTAGGGACACTTCTAAAAATGCATCATAAACTCGCAGGAATTCTTTTTTCAATATAAGATTTTACAGAAAAGTATTAAGTATTAGTTTCTTTTAATCAGTGGCAGCACATATTAAGCTTTCGGTTGATAATATAGTCTTTTTTCAAGTCAAACTCGGAAAGTAAAAATTTACTTGCATTTAAACAAATATATCAGTAAATACAATTGTAGAAATATGTTTTCTTTATGGAATTTCACATAATTTTAGACTTTGATAGATTTTTTAGCATTATTTGAACTCTACCTAAATAGGAACACTAGGCTTAGGAGGGCAATAAAACATACATTTTTAGGAAAAAAAAAAATTCCCAGCTGATTACAGGGTAATATTTGTATACAAAATTTTATGGAAAAAACGTGGCTTGGGTATTAATGGGTTTTAAAAAGTGCATTTTCTGTTTCATATCAAATGGAACAAATAGGTAAAGGCAGACCTTTAAGGCGTAATGTAATACAAGATTTACTATGAAAAGAACTACAGAAAGTGTTGAAACAGGCTACTTCAGGATAAGGAATGTATTGACTTAGAAACATAATACAAAGAATGCAGATTATTCACGACGGACAATTCATTGAGATAAGTCAGTAAGGTAGAACTGGGTACATTGAGGTATATAGTCACTTGCTTGTAATTTTTTAAATAAGGATATTGGGAATTTCCAAATTGTGTAATGACAATGCTGGATATGTTTTCCCTCCAAATCAACTGTCAGATCGCCAATCACTCTTGGACCTTTAGGAAGAGAGTTTTTAATAAAGTGAAAAAAAATTTTATGCTTACCTCTTGAAACACTACTCGATTCAAGCTATTCTGGTGAGTGTAATTTTACATTTGAAATGGAAATAATCGGAACACTAAGGCTTACATTAAATAGATTTATTTTATTTTTGCTTAGTATATAAAGGGGTGTACAGTTCTAAAACTTAATAGGGGCAACTGGGCATTAGGGATAAGGTCTGAGACTGGGCCTATGGATAAGGCCAATTAAAAAAAGTGGATGACCACAGATGGATTTCAAAGCTATATTGTCGAACATCTTTTGCTAATAGGGAGTGGTTTTGGACAAGCTTCATCTCGTGAGACTGAAAAAATCGTTTGTTTTAAATATTCATCAGAATATTTTCTTTTCGGAGTTGGTTTTGAGTTTTTTTAGCTATGTCAACTTTGCCAAAACAGGTCGATCATTTGCTTAACGGTGTTCTTCCTGCTCTGTTTGATGATCATATCACCAATTTCTTTTGCTTCCGAATCAATAGATTGAATTTCGATGCTAGTTATAGCTCTTAAGAGTTCTAGTTTTCAAACTTCAGTGGTGCATCAGTAGGGTGGCAAGGGGTGCATAGATGTCCCGGGAACTGGGGAGACAAAATATAAGTGTTTTAAGTCAATTTTTAAATCGAATATGAAGAGAGGTGCGTAATAGTTTCACCATTCTCCCATGGTGTGGCCTGATGACAAGTAGGGGGTGGTGGTGAAAAATCACAATGCCTCAGTTCCACTTACTCCACTGGATGCTCCAGACTACAGAGATGAAAGGTTGCCTGCTTTAACCTGCAAGTGTCATTTACATGTAGTGTTGTAGCCACTGGGAGCTTAGGGGTAATAATTTCGCCACAATGCCGTGCTACACCACTGATGGCGTGTGAGGGGAGAAAAATTGCATCATGCCCAGTATGGGCAGAATAGGCATCAGTCTTACAGGACAGTGGAGGCAAAATATAAGTGTGTTTTTATCACTTTTTTAAAACTGAATATGATGAAGGGGTGAAAAAATGATAGTATGCCCCAGGCACCATTTACCCTTTCTATGCCACTGAACCACTTTTCTATTTTGAGAAATCAAACAATATCAAAAGAAAGTCATTCTTATCTAAAATATATTATCTTATGATAAACACTTCACACATATATTAAGAACTCGTACAATAATGATAACCAATAACACCTTTTAATAGCATTTTAAACAGAAACATCGAAACTAGAATCTTTGAGAAGATTCGGAATTTTTCTGGATAATATACTATACCAGAAATCTTCTATACAAAAAGAACAGAAGAAAAATGGCGCCTTGTGATACAGCTTTTTTGAAGGCATAAACGACTCGGGCATATTCTTGCGATATTGACTGGTAGTGGGCAAGGCTGATGATAGCAAATTATCAAGCAATTATTAGGTCTTAATCTGCTCCTTCCTTATTCTTATTTTGAGAGTAGGCTCTCGGACTTGCGCAACTATCATTTTTACTTTTCAAACGAATTGGGGAAACAAAATTCTATAACTTCTTTTTTTTTCATTTAGATCCTTATGGTTTGCGTTTTTCGTCATTACCAATACCGCTTTCACGTCCCCCCCCCAATCCCAACTGATCTGCTGCACACCCACAGGGGTACACTTACCACAGGTTGGGAACCTCTATTCCAGAGGTTCACAACCTGTGGTACGCGTAACCCTAGGCGTACGCGAAGGACTAGTTGGGAGTATGAGAAATAAAAGTCGGTTGTGGCGGACACAAGAAAACGTAGGGGATTTAAAAAGTTTACAGAATTTTGTTGCCCCAAGTAAATACTTGCAATTTAATAACTATACCACTTAAACAGTTGATTATTACAGAGTGTAATTTTTAGCTATCCTAATAAGTTAATGCGAAATTTAAACAATACTGCTTTCGTTTATTTTGTCGTTGAACTGATACTATTGTAAAATAATTATTTAAAAAAATAAAAATTTTAATAGACCATGTTTTTAAAACGGACTAAAAAGTATAAAATAATTTCTTCTAGCCCCATACAGATTCAAAACGAAAAACGTGGGGCGCATGTAATAGATAATTGATGTATAAATAGTTTATTTCACTCACTAACAATTTTATTGCAATGGAAATGATATGAACTGTTGTGTGAGTTTTCTCAACGACAGCTACTCCCTACACTCCTTACTATTATATATTGCATGCGCCCCACGTTTTTCGTTTTAAATCTGTATGGGGTTATAAATCTGTATGGGGCTAGAAGAAATTATTTTATACTTTTTAGTCCTTTTTAAAAACGTGGTCTATTAAAATTTTTATTTTTTTAAATAATTATTTTCTGCTTTTTAGTCTTCTGTGTGTGAAATTTTGCAATCGATTTTAAACATCTTGATGAGATTATGACGGAGACATGTGGCAAATTTCAGGTTTATTTCAGTTTCTCTTCACCTGATCATAAATAAAAAATTGTTATTTTCCTGAAAAAGTAACTTATGTGACGCAGAGACCTTTCAGATATAATGAAAAACGTACTGCGCATGCGCAAAGATATGGTTAAAATATGGGGTGCTTCGATGGCCCTATGGGCCATCCTTATACCCAAGAACCAAGTCTGTAATGTTAATAGTTTTCGAGATATAATGAAAAACGTACTACGCATGCGCAAAGATATGGCTAAAATATGGGGGGTGCTTCGATGATACCATGGGTCATTCACATACCCAAGAACCAAGTCTGTAATGTTAATAGTTTTCGAGATATAATGAAAAACGTATTGCGGATGCGTCATGCAAAATATGAAATGACGGACAGAAAGACAAGAAAGCGAATTAATAATGCATTGTCATCTAGTTCTGAACTATGTTTAAAGTTTCAAGTCTCCAGCTCATCGGGAAGTCAGTTTAAAATCGATCGCAAGATTTGTACCGAACAGACAGACGGACAAGAAAGCGAGTTAATAAAAACGTGGTAAAAATGGAATAAAATGTAAAATAAAAAAAATAAGTTCTGCAAATGTTATTAATTCGAGTCGTTGACTCTCAAGCTAAGTCCTTAACATCACTGATAAAAACTTCGTTTCGTAAATGGATGGGGGGGGGGCGCCGGCCCCCCCCCCCCCCCCCCCCCCCCCACCCAACCCCCCCCAACCGACGGCCCCCCGCGGGGGGAAAGGTTGGGAAACCCTGCTCTATTCTATGCAAACACATATAATTTTTGATTTTTACTTTCTCGTATGTGAAGTAATATAAAGAAAAAGTGTTGTAATCGACAAAAAATTCAGCCTGCAGAATCGGATGAATCTCCATATTTTAAAACTCCTCGAATTAAAAAAAAAAAAAAAACTTTTGGAAGTATATCTGTCTGTCTGCGAAGACGATAATTCAAAAATGGAACGATCTGGATAGACGAAATTTGGAATGTGATCTTTACACCATAATTGTATATCTTTACCTCATTTTGGACAAAATCCGTCATCTGTTATGTGTTCAGGGTAACTCAAAAGCTGAGAGTTAGGTAGATGAAACTTGACACATGATTTTATCACCAAATATTGAAAATCTGCATTCAACTTTTGGACTAAAGTCGCCAGAGGATAATGCATTATCTGTCTGCCTCTCGATTCGTGCTAATGGCAATATGATAATGCAAAACATGGACGTTCTAGGCGAGTGACATTTGGTTTATGGTCTCTTCTCCAAATTGTGGATCTGTATAAAATTTTAGACAATACCTATCTGCGATCAGAGGTGCTGTTCCAAAATACAAACTTGATTCCCCTCACTATAGGACGAAACTAAATCCAAAAATGCGTCACATTGTGGAAGTATACGAGAAAGTCGAGAGAAGAAAAATTCCTTCCTTTTGTTCGGTAAAGAAGAGTGAGCGTTTGTGCATTTTGTTTGTCTTAAGAAAGCTGAATCTGATTAGCTTTTAAACGATCACATATTTTAGCGAATATTGGCATTTTGCTTTCTGTATTCTTATTGGTGGAAAGCAGATTTGCGCACAGTACGAATGTTTTCTCTGTCACTGTAAATTTCGTCTTATCATTAATTCCATGTTAAGCTGAACACCATTCCATTTTTCAGCGCATCCATTTAGTTAGGTGATTCACTAGCCGCACCACGCAAACTGTAAAACCATCCGCTACGGGTCCCTCCGATCTCCTAGTGCGCCTACATGCCTTCCCCGCCTTCAAAAGACGAATCCCCGCCTGCTCCGATATCTTAGAGTGAGAGAGCCTCCCCCACGTATTTACACAAGTCGCATTTCAGCATTTATGGCCCGGCAGTCTAAATCTATTTCCAAGAGAAGTTGTATTTCCAAACTTTCGATCGCACCACGCCAATTCTCTTCGGATTTTCGTACTGACAACCGGTTTTGGCGTAGTGCGATCGAATTTGCGTGGAGTGGATTAATCATGAATGTCCAACTTTACAGATGCCTTTCAAACAACACTTATACCAACGCAAGCATTTATATACGCGAGTTATTGAGAGTATGCCATCTTTTTAATGCTATTCGTGATTATATTATAGAGTTTTTTGGTGGCAATATATAAAATTTGCGTATTGAAATATATCTTTTTGCGAAACATTTGCCGTCTTTTCCTCACTGATATTTCAATGACACTGTGCAGGGCCTGTCTATCAAATAGGCAAAGTAAGCATTTGTATTGTTTTGCATTACTTTCAAGGTAATTTAATTTCTTGCTTTCATTTAATTTACCAGAGCCGTGCACTCAAACTTATTCAAATTAAAATCAAGTAAAGGAGAGTGGCGTAAAACCGGGTACCTTGATTCTGACGCTATTAGTTCTTCCTTTCTAGTGGACAGACTCGGAAATATATTCCACTAGTCAAGGCGAAAGAATGGTCATAGTGGCCGTATTGTTGCAGCTGAATTCATTGCGTCTGTGAAGGTTTATTTGTTTTAAGAAGTCAATTCTCTAATATTCCTTTGTTTTTAATCTACCCTTACTTAGTAATCATTACATTTATAAAAAGTATATTTAGTACAGCTTATTATACATTTATCAAAGATTTATATCCTATCAAACGATAAGGATTTAGTCCGATAATTGCGTGGTTATTTCGTTTTTTATAATCTCTGCACTCGGGGTAAAACCGGGTACTCCAAGTGGCGCAAGACCAGGCCAGACAGTATTGATGATTCTTCCGATGAAGACGATAAAAAGACATCAGACGTTGATTGTTTATATTTCAATTATGTATTTTCTAATTTAAATAAATGCACAGGGTGGATCCGATGTAGAAACTGTCTTAACTGTGCCCACGAAAGCTGCAGTAGCGCGGAGGAAGAAGATAACTGCTTTACATGTGAACTTTGTAACTAATATTCTTAAATTGTCAATTAAAATTAAAATGTCTGCTATTCTCCACTTAAAATCTAATTTTCCAAATTTCCTATAAAATTAACATGTGAACCCGGGTTTACCTCACTAGTCAGGGCCGGATTAACCCCTGTAGGGGCCTATAAGCAAAGCAAGTTTTGGGGCCCCCTACTCCAATTTCCAAAACCAGGTATTTTATTATTAATTTAAATTTAATCTCTATATCAGCAGTTTTTCAGTAACAAATACTATGACAAACTGTAATAACAAAACTTTATTTATTTTGCGCGTCATCCTTAAAAAAATTGACTGTAATATCTCGAGTATAAAGGATTAAAATTTAAAAGTAATCTCTACTAATAATAAAGGATAATGTGTGTGTGTGTGTCTGTGTCTGTGTGTGTATGTCTGTGTGTGTGTATGTCTGTGTGTTGGCGCTCTACATGTCAGACCGCTAGACGTAGAACTACGAAATTTGGCACAAACATACTTTGGAGGGTGGGAATGTGCACCTCGGAGCCTTTTTTTGAAATTTTATTTAGAATTTTAATTAATTAAAAAATAAACGAAATTTTAGCCTTTTTCCTTAATAACTTTCTAAAATATTACAGCACAAAAATCATTTTCACACCGCCTGAAAGCTCAAAAAATTATCTTTTCAATGATATCAATAAAGTTATCGTACGATTTTTTCTCTAATTTTAATAACCTTTTAAAAATATTTTTTGGCATAATTTACAACAATACTTTTCATTGTTGCAACGCATTTCAAACGTAAAAAACTTTTAGACGACCACGTTAAACAAATATTTAAGTGTGTGTTCCTCTTGCATTGTTTAAAGCTTAGAAAACATCCTTTGGATTTTACTTTCTTCTTTTATTCTATCAATTTTTCTGTGAAATCTGTAAATGAAGTCCTCAAGATGGTAAGTATATTACTAATATAATAGCCCAGATCCTCCGGTAACGCTCTGACGTCACCAACAATAAAACTCGCGCCGTAGCACTGCGAGACGTTAAACAGCATTATTTCATTGTTAGAGAACCTAAATTTCAGTAATTTTAAATTTAAAAGAGTAATTGTCTTTCTAATTTCAAATTTAATAGCTCTAAAATAGTGAAATAAAATTTTTTATCGATTGATATAAAATTTATCTCGCTATGATCAATAGTTCCCGAGAAATTTTAAATTATATTAATTCTGTATTTCAAATTAATTTCCGTTTTTTAATAGAAAGTAGTAAATTACGTCAGTAGTATATCATGTCCATGATATAGATTGAACGCCAAATTGTATCTAAATGCAAACGTGACGTTGTTGTTTTCTTGCCAAGAATTAAATTAGCCGTCAGTGACGTGATTCTACCATTCGTTCTCAACCGCCGCCAGATCCCGTTAATTCCTGCTTACATGATGACTATCAACAAATCGCAGGGGAAAACTTTCGATCATGTTGGAATTTACCTCGATGAGCCTGTCTTTTCACATGGACAGCTCTATGTTGTACTTTCAAGGTCTAGGAACCCCAATCACGTTAAAATTTACACAAAGACATCTGAAGTACAAGGAAAATTATTAAACAACGAAAAATACTTCACACGGAATGTTGTTTACCAAGAGGTTTTTTGAAAAAAATATATTTAAATAATATGTAAATAAAAAAAATATTTCCTGTCGTTTTTGTTTTTAGTCAATGTTAAACATTTCTCTCGCATATATATCTACTTAAACACGTCAAATTTGAAGGGAAATCTCTCGAATGAAGAAGCAATTTGCACCCGTCAAACTATGACGGGTGATTTTCTAGTAATGAAATAATCCAGTAAACTGAAAGATTATCTTTGCTATGTTTTAATTCTTTTTATCAGCATGTTTAAAGCCAATTTGCATGCTGCCGGACATAAAATGCGCCGCGCCAATTTAATGTTGAAATCAAATGCGTAGTTTATGTTAATGTAGACAAGGAACAGAACAAGTGCAAGGCTACGAAAAGAATGCTGTCAAATGTCTATAGCAATTTGAATTTTAAAACTTCTTTGTTAAGGCATCCATGAATATAAAATTATGCATAAGAGAATCAGTTGAAATTATATTTCCGGCGATCAAGCTGGTCGCCGAAGGCGGCTAGTTTTAAATAAAATAGAGCAAAAATTACAAAACTTTTTAAACATGATTTTTAATACAAAATTTGTCAGGACTGTCGACATGTGGCACATTGATCTGCGAACGAATTTGAAAACATGAAAAAAATCCCAAGAAATAACGTTCTGAAATGTAAACGATACGACGGGCGTTACTTTAGCATTGATTGACTTCTTTACGGAAGGTTTAAAATTTAAAAATACAGTAATATCTCGATTAACCGTCACCAGTGGCGAATCCAGGGGGGGTTGGGCTACAGACCCCCAGAGCCAAGCCAGAATTCTTGATTTAATTTAACATCATTTTAACTGCTTTTTCTTAATTTCTCTCTTTAAACAAATAATAAAAGCGTTTCAGCATTGCCTTCTGTCTTGAAAGGCTCGAAGATTTTGACTTTTGTAGTCATTCCACTTGTACTTGTAGCATTGACGCGGTCGAAGACATTTTTTGGCTAGTTATTTCATTGTAATTTTTATTAAATTATCGAAAGTATTGTATTGTTCTTTATGATTCTTATTGCCAGGTGAGTCAAGTCTGTAAAGTTAAAGAGTTTTGGTTTACTTTAACCTTGAAGTGTGACATTCATCACCACGATACAAAGTTTTTATGACCTGACGCCCCCCCCCCAGACCGGAATATCTAGATTCGCCACTGACCGTAACCGTCCGGACCAAGGCTGTGACGGATAATCGAAGAGACCGGATAACAGAAATCTCTTAATACATACTAAGTACAGTAACGTGATTCCACTGCTGGCTAGGGACAAAAATGAAAATAACATCCTTTAAAAGTGAATAATACATGCATATTGTATTTAATTTTCCTAAATGGTCAATATAAACTTGTAAAAGATTAGTAATGTACAGAAATGTACTGTATTGCTATAATACGATAGCGATGGGCTTGATGCACCAGATCGATGTCAACTCTTTCGCCAAAGACTATTAGTCACTTATTCTGCCATCTTACAGTACAATCATCTCCAGCTTTATACAGTAGGGTGTAAAAGTAATCCGTGTTTGTTTGTTGACAATTTTTAGACGATGGAGGATGACAGAAGCTGACGGTTAAGCGAAGTTTTACAGTAGCATTTATCCGAAGTAAAACTCCATTTGCATGTGAAATGATTTTGAAAACTTGGTGTGAAACGACTGTTCATGAAGTTTAGTAATATAATATTGGGTCTGTTCATTGTTTCTCAGACATTGTTCAAAACTTTAGTTTTGATTTAAGATTTAAGCAAAGGATATATTTCTACACTGCACGTGTAAATGAAACATATTTTAGTCATAAAGTGAACAACAGTAGTTCAAGTATTTTTCCATATAGTATATTTCACTTTCCCACAATCTTTAAGCGTATATCATCACTATTTATCTTTGCACGTACCCTAATTTGATGTGCACTTCATTGCTATTTATCATTGCACGTACGTGAATTCAAAAAAAATATGGAAGCAACGACAGTTGACAAACTTAATAAGCAACCCAACGAGAAAGCTAAAATTCGAAGATGGGTTTTAAGGATCATAGAAGACATGAAAAGAGGTTCAAAATTACCTTTGAACCGCCCGACAGATTCAGAAGTTCCTAGAATCCAAAAAGGAAAAACTTTTGAGCAAACCGGAGCTGAAATTAAACTTGTAAAAGCTCTTGCCCAGATAGCATGTACGCTTGCAGAAAATTTAATTTTTCTTGATATTAGCTTGTCATGACAAACTTGATGTGGCAAATTTGCAACAAACTTTCTGCAAAGTAACAAAGCATAGTCGACCAACCCACTTACAAAACAAGTTTGCTATGAGGTTGCTATGACAAGCACTTACAGTTATATATCTGGTTTTAATCTTTGTCTCTGTTTTTTTAAAAAAACATCTGATTTTTAATTGCCTCTCCTAGACCGTCCTTCTTTTTATTAATTCAAAAAATCAATGATAATTTGTAAAAAAAATTTACTTTTTTATTAAAAAAAATTTGAAAAATTCTCTATCTTTTTACTAAATATAGAACTCGCACTTTAAAGAAAACTATATATTACCTTTTTCTTAATGTTGAAATTTTAACATTCATAAACAAAATTAAACCTAAAAAACAGTTAATGTTTGTTGAAAAATAAAATAACTTACATTTTGCCCCATATTTTAAAAATTAACAACTTTTGAACTCTAATTTCATGATTTATTCTACTAGCAAAACGTAGTTATTAGCGGAAACCGCTCTCTCTCTCTCTCTCTCTCTCTCTTTGACTTCAAATCATATTCTCAACTCAAAATTTAAAAAAATTAATGAAATCAAGAAGAATTTAAAATAAAACGTGTAGATGCACGATTTATTAGCGCAATCTATCTTCTCTTAGAGTCTAGCTGGCTGAGTGGTTAAGACGACAGGTTTAGGAAGCGGGATGTCGGGGGTTCGAATCCGAGGTTGTCTTTGTACTCTGTTTTTGCTATAGTTTGCAATGAGTTTGACGCAGCAAGCTTGCGACAAGTTTTACGCGTGGTGACTAACTCGTTTGCGTTAACTTGTTTCAAGCTTGCACTCTTGCCGTGTCAAGCTTGCAGATTTGCAGAGCAAGATTGCTGCAAACTAAAATTGCTATCTGGGTGGGCAGCGCTCATCTCATGAAGAAAGAGGGAAAGTATGTCATTAAGATAATGAAAACTTCTGGAAAAGACACCAAGAAGTCAAGCGACAAGAAAGCGAACAGAAAAGACGTAAAGAAGCAGAAAATTTCTGTAAAAAGGAAAAGTGAATCTATCATTGAAAATGCTTTAAAAATTGTAATTCATCAACGAGAAGGAACGATGTCAACGTTGCACTTTGCAACTGACAGATATAGCTTACTGGAATATAGTAATTATATATTTTCTTAAATTAAAAATGTTATTTATCATTTAGTATTTTGTCATTACTTATAATTAAATTTTAAAACTATAGATTGAAAAATTGGCAGGACTGGATTTCCCATAGGACCAACCTAGGTCTTGGCCTAGGGTACAGCCATCAGAAGGAGCGTTTGTATTGAAGAAATAACATCGAAATACATCCGTAGACGCCGCTTAATGCGATCACGGTTAATGTTATCATTCGCTTTATATTATCAAACCCTCTGGTCCCGAATCGACGTATTCAAATGTACACAAAAATATTCCTTTAGTGTGATCACTACATCATTTAATGTTATCAGTTTTGGAGTATAGAATTGACCGGTTCTTCATTTTCAGTCAGCGTAAGCGATTGGCGTTTGATGTTCGTGGAGTTTCTCTCTTCGCTTGTAAGGAAACAACTGGGGGAGTATTTCTTAACAAGGTATCGTCTGACACGATCAGAAACTGCTTCGTCCACGAAGGCTTCTGTAAAGCAGTAGTTGAAAACTTCCAATTATCACTGAACCCTCTGAAGGTATGCTAAAGGAAGAGTGGGTGTCCATTGACGAAGACATTCCTGTAGCTGCCACACTGACAGACTTGGAAATTTTCCAAGCTGTTTGTGAGCAAGACCGAACAATAAACGTTGATGATTCCGATGGGGACGAATGTGCTGAAGAAAACCCTCCACCGAACGTCAAAATGAGGCAAGCACATGATATTTTGAAACGCGGTGTGCAGCATCGTCCAACAAATTTTTTTAAAAACTATACGAGTACGAACAATATATAAGTGAACTGTTAAGGAATAATTGTCGTCAAGCAAAAATTAATGATTTTTTAAATTTTTTTTTTGAAATAAATAATAGATAGCCCTGCGGTAAGTTTTTTTTTCGTCTTGATTCTTTTCTTTTCTCTCCCTTGATGTGATAAAAATATAGTTGATTTTATCCAATTCGGTTATTGATATCAATCGGTTAATGTTATCAAAATTCTTAAGCCCCGAAGTGATTGCATTAAGTGGCAGCTACTGTTTTTAAAAATTTTCAAAATGATTTTGAAAATGTCATATAAATTCCGTTTCTTTAAATTTATATCCATATACATTAAATAAAGCGAGTTGTACATTAGTGCTGCCCTCTTCACAGCTGGAGCTCTCTTGCTCAGTCATAGACAAAAAACATTTGCTATGTCTCTCTCTAAGTATAAACCTATATCGGAAAAATTCCCGATCTATATTTTCCTATATAGGGAAAAAGGAAATTTCCCGATTTTACTCAACAACTATAATTCCAAGTGAATGATTGCATTCATATTGCTTGACTTCTACGTTCTTACTGATAGTAGGTAGGCACAAAAGGAGCTACCACCAGCCAGCTATAGCGTTCGGGGTAAATGAAGAACGGTTACCACGACAGCAGTCGGAAACTGAGGTCGGAGTCCTAACGGCCCCTCGAAACCCTGTCGAAGGAGGTACGTCCCTTCATCGGAGTGGAGATGACTCAAACCCACACCATCGCTATACTCTTAGGGGAAGCGAGACCCCGCTTACTTATCCGGCGGCTTTTTACCTACGTACTCGTGATACTCCCCGGGGCAGTAAAGTTCGTAAAAAAGTACGGGTGATATAGGTACGTAAAATATATCGTCACTACTTTTATATACAATTTAATTGACTTAGGTGTACCTGAAAGCCATGAACAGAAAAACTGAGAAGAGTGTTCGCCAAATAATACGAGGGGAGTGAGATTTTTATAATAAAATAAAGCATGCACATATTATGGCTTGTTTATGCAACATAACTTAGTTAAGTTTAGTTAGACAAGTTTGAAACAAAATGCAAAAAACATTATTTGTCGTTGTTTTTCGTATCTATCATACATTAAACTGAAAATTCTAAAATAACTTCATGAGTGGGTGAGTGGGAGCAGAATTATATTTTGGAGTATATTTTCATAAACGGGAAGGATTAAATGAAACAGACATTAAATTCTGCCAAAATGCTGCAAACTGAACATTGAATGTCAGAATGGAGAACTTCAGCATTTTTTTAAAAAGCGTGAAAACAATCCGTATTTATGGAAAAAATCATTCTAATTTCAAATATGCAGGTGAAATTTTACACAAAAATTTATTTATTTAAATATTGAGGGCGAAAAATGCACTGAAAACGCAGAAATGATGATGCAATCCGAAACGTACTCTCATTGGCCGACTAGATTTTGGCGTCACAAGTGCCTTTTTCTTCCGCAACTCGTATCGTCGTTTGCAATTTCTCGGTTATATTCGGAGCATAAAACAGATCTCTTAGCCCATTTTTTTCAAATGTCTTGAAAGAATGTGTATCTCTGTGAATGTAACAGAAAGATTTTCCCACAATCAGCACTATAACGTGATAAACTCTTCTACAGTATTTTTATAGATATCTTTGAAAGCTTCGGAACAAAGCAAGCTACGCACTTTCTACCAGTAAAATCCTTCTCTCCTCCTTAGTTTATTACAAGGGAAGCACCACAAATTTGTTGTCAATACATGTGTTTATAATTATTCAGTTCCGACAAAGAAACTGGACACAAAACGCTGCTCGCACCTTCCCATGAGTACATTCAGTAACTGGAACGAAGCTATATACTATACACAATAGACTTCGCGTTAGGAAAAGCGGATATGTTTTCAAAAGCATCAGACAACGATAAATTGAAGAGGGACCTTCAGACATTCCGAGGAGACGCTGCGTCTTCTGTCGCACAATAAAGAATGAAAGACCAGATTTTGCAAGATCTGTGCAATTTCGCACGCCTACAAAAAAAAAAAAAAAACCCAGGAGTATACTTGCCATTTTTTTAATACATATGGGCCTTTGAAAAATTAATTTTATTTTACTATGCTATG
Source organism: Araneus ventricosus (assembly GCA_013235015.1). NCBI lineage: Eukaryota > Metazoa > Arthropoda > Arachnida > Araneae > Araneidae > Araneus > Araneus ventricosus. Next base: position 33,452 of record BGPR01008846.1, on the reverse strand, counting down.
AAGAATACAAATTATTTCCTTTGTAGAAGTATTAACTTTAAGATATTAGTTAATAGTAATTAATAAAAAATCCGGTAAAAATAACTTATATAAAGAAACCCATATAAATTTATAATAATATTCAAAAACGACCAAGTGCGAATTTAAGTGCTGCCATCTGCAAATCAACAAACCCTATATGCGCGGTGGGATAAATTTATTCCAACTTTTTTTCAACTGTAATAATTTATAAGTAAATTGACTTTTTAAAGACTGATTTTGATTTGAATAAATTCATTGAATCTAAATGTTTTTTTTTTATTTTGCATCAGAAATTAATTCAGTGAATTATTTTCTTGCACTACAAATGAAAATGATTTTCATCATGAAAAAAATTCATGAATTGAAACTTATTTTTAAGATATTCTAATTAATTTTCAATGGTACTGTAATTTTAAAAAATATATAGAAGAAGCATTTGGATATTCATTGAAATAATTTATGCAGTAAAATAACAAGAGCAAGTTTTTTTAAAAAAAATCTGAAAGAAGGTAGAACAGCCTCTGTTCCACCTCTCCTCAAAGGATTAAAATGTACATTCCATGTAATCAAATAATAGGAAAAAACCAATTAAATTTAACTATTTGCTTTGAAACTGCTTTATATTCAAAACAAATATTTATACTGCTTATAATTACTGCTTAACTTATAATACTTACTTGTAATTCTTATAATATGACTTAACTTTCTTACTTAACTTACTTACTTAACCCCTTAAGGATAGCATATTCTTTTTGCTAGCAGTTAATAAGCAGTTAACGAAGATTACGTTAGAATTTTAAAATTCTAATGTAATCTTTGATAAGTTAGTTGGCTCTTTTTACTTTTATAGCAGTTTAATCATGTTGTTGTTTAACAGATGTAAAATGTTTTGGTTAATGGCCATTCTTGCTTAGATATATTATTAACCCCTTAAGAGTCGCAATTTCTTTGCTATCTAATAAGATGACCCCTCCTGTTTTGGAAAGGGGCTGTCGTTTTCATTCATCTAAGAAGGCATAGAATACTTGAGATGCTCATGTATTCTACGTAATTTTTGGTGTCAAATTATAAAGCTAATTAATGATTAAATTTTAGTTTAAAACCCTAAAAATGCGTTAATTCGATGCACGTCAATACGATGGGCGCGAGACTTAAGGGATTAACTTACTTACTTACTTGACTTATTTACTTAACTGACTTATAGCTTAACTTATATACTTACTTGTTAACTTATAATTAATACCTATATTACTGCTTATACTTATTACTACTGCTTATTACTTACTTACTGCTTATACTTTTAATCAAAACAAAACGGATATCGAATTCAAAGCTGTTTTATACTGCACTTGGTGATATACAATTTTAATAGATATAATATAGATGAATTATGAATAGGGTGCCGTTATAGTTGTATTAATACATTTAGGAACAATACAATACTTGTATCTTTCCAAAATTATTTTATCTGATGCGATTGTCGGAAAATATAGAAAAAAAAAAGCAAAATCTCTATAGCGAGCGAACGGGAGCTCTCCCCTGTTTGGGCACATGTGACGTCAGACCCGCTTCGCGCCAAAATGGATCGTTTTTCCCGCATCATCTGAGAGGCGAACTTTGATTGCAAATATTAAAAAAATAAAGCAAGACTGCCTAAAATTTTTTTTAATGTTATTGTTCATTTTGAAGCATTTTCAATCGATTAGGAAAAAAAAAAAAATGCTGAAGTTCCCCATTTTAGTTTAATAAAGTTTAAAGGCACATTTATTTAAAATATATATATTTTTTAAAGCGCTACTCGTTCCCGAATTAAAGAAACCGCGTTCAACGAAGTTTTCACAAAGACAATATCGGTTGTGATGTGGATTAATTTTTTAAAATAAATATAGATATGGGAATGATTGAAGAGAGAGAGAGAGACTTATATCAGGTTAGAAATGGTACAAAATTAAAAGCCTATTTTAAGATAATAATATAGCGATATGATTTATTAAACCATGAACGTTTGCTTTAAAATTAGCAGTCAGTATATACCAATTCTTTATGTACAGTACTTTCTACCTTAATAGATTTGCTATTCACTTTTTGTGTGACATCAGAGGGTGTTTTTTTTTTAATTCATTATATCTACTCTATTCAGTTGTTTTAATAGTAAGATTTGATTCCAGTCGAGAAGTTTTATAAAAAAAAGTTGAATTTTTTATTAGTATGTAGTAATGTAGCAATTAATTGTTCATTTAAGTCAAGTCCTTTTTGGTCCACTGAGAAATTTCAGTCGATTTCGATATCCATCTTTGAAGTTTGAAATAAAATTCATGTTGCTGTGAAAGATAAATTACACAAATATGAAAACATTTAAGATTAGTGCACTGGCAATGTACAAAAATATTATCAAAAAATTGCAAATACTTGAACAGAAATCTGTTAAAAATTTTTTTTACAACTCTCAATGTGAAAGGATAAAAGTTCCACTAATTTGTCTATAATTCACACTGTAAAATCAAGGGCCTTGACTGATAAATATCTTATTGAGTGTTTATCATCCGAAGACGAATAATGTCTTTCTGGGTATCAAATATTCTCTTATCAGTTTTCAAAATTATCAGTCGGTCTTATTTGACAACCTCTTGAAATGATATCTGCCATAGTCAGCAAAACTCATTCTGAGATTCTTTGGATGCGATGTACTAGCATTGTTTGACAACACAGAAGCTGTAGCGCCATGTCCAATTTACTATCAACTAGCTGTATTATTCTACGTTTTTGTGGTATCCGCGCTTTAAAAGCGTATTTCATCAAGAAAATGGCGATATAAGTGTTCGCTTATATATTCCAAAGATGACGATTCGCAAAACAAGCGCAATAAACTTCGCTGTGTTTTTTCTGTTTTTGTTGCAATTCCGAACTTTAAAGTGTTCTGTTTTTTATGGCGATGGTGAAAAACAATGCAAGGTGAATTTAAACGATGGAATTAATAAGTGCGAATTTAATTTTCAAGATGGCAGTTGGAGAAAACTGTTCGTATCATTACCTGCAATCCATAACTGCATCAACCAATGTTCCCATAACGAATATTTGTTTCATTTCAAGAATTATTCTTTACCGGCTTTCCCGAATGCTACATTTTCGAATCTCCAGAACGGAACTCTGAAATTGGAAATTTCTAATGGCAGCAGAATAGCGCTGCTTTCGCCATCGCTTCCCATGTATTCTATTTTTCAAAATTCATCATTTAATTCAGTAATTTTCGATATTAGCGATTCATCGACGTTGATTGGATGGAACTGGACAGTGTTACAAGACCTGACGATAGTTTCGAATAAAGGCTTCGAAATAAACATTGTAAGATCGAAGCTTGTATATCTGCATTCTGATTTCAATAAGGCGGCTAAAGGACACATAACTGTCGTCCGTATATTAAAGTGTGAAATGAAGTGGTTAGGAAAAAACATATTTGCTCCGCTTGTATCTTTGAAAAGTCTTGAACTTAGGGATAATCTTCTGAAATTTATAAGTCGTTCTCATCTTCCAAGACATGGATCTGGACTGCGAGTGTTGGACTTGGGGTAAGAATTTTTCTAATGCAATACTCTACAAAATATTTACAATTTAAATATTAATTACATAAATCTATTATTGGTAAACTTAAAAATTTTGTTTTACTTAACTTTAATTTGTTGGCTTCACATTATAACTTGACTGATCTTTTAAAGCAAAACAAAAAAAGAACCGACTCTGTATTTTCTGTCAACTCATTTTTACGAAACAACGAACGATTCGGTACCCCAGAATATCAAGATACTTAATATGTGCAAATAAATAAATAAACATATAAAAAATAAAAATCCCTCTTGAAAATAATTCGCACATCTCAATATATACTGCTTCATTGTTGGACAAAATTCGAAACAGGAGAATTATTATTTATACTTGTCTGCTATGAATTGCGGAGTTAAAAGAAATACATATAAAGATACCAACGGAAACAAAAAGCGTTATCTAAATATTTTTTTTCCTTAATCATACAATAAATATTTCAACATTTCAGAATATCACGAAATTGAAAATCTTTAACACGATAAGAAATTCTTAAATAACTCTTTTTCTGGAGAAATCGTTCGAAATAATATTTAACTCACAGCAATAAAAAGCTTAAATTCTGTTAGATTTTGTTATTATGTATCTCTTAACTCTTCATTTCGTTGCTTATTGGTACTGACGCAATTCGAATGTTTTTGTACTACTTGAAGGGGGGGGGGCAGACTCACATTAATTATATGCAGGGTGTTTCAAAACTCATGGCACAAACATTAAGGGGTGATATAACATACCTAGATAAGCTGAAATCCCCATAAATGCAAGATCGTAACTCAAGCAGTGAACTTCAGTCCTGAAATAGGAAGCACGAGAATGTCTGAAAAGGAATGAAAGACCCATAATTTAACCCATAAACTTAAAAAAACCCATAAATTAAAAAAAAACACATTTTTTTATGGAACAAATTACATAAATTTCTTAAGCCAATATTGACACAGGTTTTACACCGTTAATGTAGTGATAGTCGTGCGTAAATGAAAACCCATGCATTTCGGCCATGGCAGGTACAACTATAGAAATCGTGGCTACAAGATCTTCATTGGAATCGATGGCACTGTTATCGTAAATGGGGCTCTTCAAACGATCTCAAAAACAAAAAAAAGCAAAAAAAAGTCCAGATATGAAAGATCAGGTAACTTTAGCGAGCTGGTTTGAGTCATTTTATTTATCTTATGATGATACATCTTTTTTTTTTATTTGAGATACTTTCATTGGTTTTCTTCTAACCATTTTTCATAAAGACGCCCCTCCTGTACAAGGTACCGGAAATTTGGCCGAATCAACCACAAGGGCATTATTGTTCCTTCCAGGGAAGTGAGTCTGCTTGCTTACCCAGGAACTTCTCATCCCTATATTTAAGGTATCCCCCGGAAAAATTATGTAGTTATAGGCGCATTATTATTATTTTTTTTTGCCTAATCGGCGTCAGTTTAGTGCCCTAGAAGCAGAAAATAGGACTGAAGCAGACAAATAATCCTATCATGGAGTAGTAGTCAGTGGCGAATCCGAGGGGGGGGGGGCTATGGGGCTGCAGCCCCTCCCAGAGCTAAGCCAGATTTCGTGATTTTATTTAAAATCACTTTAACTGTTTGGTCTTAATTTCCCTTTTATAAACAAAATAATAAAAATGTGACAACATTGCTTTTGGGCTTGAACAGGCTCTCCCACTTTTCTAGTCATTCTACTTAAGTAATAATTATACTTGCAGCGTTGACGCGGTCGAAGACATTTTTTGGCTAGTTATTTCATTGTATTTTTTATTACATTGTCGAAAGTATTGTATTGTTCTTTGTGATTCTAATTGTCAGATGAGTAAAGTCTGTAAAATTAAAGTGTTTTGGTTTACATGAGCCATGAGATTTGACATTCGTCACGACGATACAAAATTTTTATGACCTCAGCCTCCCCCAGACTCAAATCCTGGATTCGTCACTGGTGGTCGTATTTGCATGACTTTGAGTGCTTGTGAATGGCTTAAATTTATATAAATTTAATTAATAATCTTAGTTCATGGAACCTTTTCTCCTGTTATTCTGACAATCAACATTTAATATTGATTTATAATGCGCACTAGGATACCTGATCAAAAGGAGTTCGTGCGCATCACAAGTTGTATTTGAATACATTTAATGTTTGTATTTCATTTGATTTAGGAAGAATAGATTGAAGAGTCTTCCTCCAGACATTTTTGATGGCTTGAATTTACAATCAGTTCTCCTGGATGGTAACAGATTGAAGATATCCGAAATGCTCATGGAAAACATTGTAAATAATAATCAACATCTTGCTATTTCAGGTAAGAATGTGTGAAACAGTTTTTTTTATATAGTCTTCACATTGCTGATAGGATAATTTCATTTTCAATGGAATAAAAGTCTGAAATTGTATTTCAAAAATGTATCTCAAAGCAAGATCTACAACAGGACATGAAAAATGTTTTTTTGTAATAGAAACGTTATTATACGTTTAGAAAAATATATTAAAACTTTATCATGTTATTGAATTATTACAAATTGCATCTATCTTCTAACGTAGTGTTTTTAATCAGCTGACCCATCTACAAAATATAATTTACACCAAAATGAGATAATGTTATTTTTAATGACATTTTTACACAGTAAAAAAATAAATAAAATTTTGTTACAGTATTGTGATTTTACAATAGTGAGAAGAGTGATTAATTTGCAAGAAAATTCTGGAAGGTTCATTACTTTTACAATGAAATCAAGCTTTCAGGATTTGCGGTCACATTTAGGGATGGCGGTTATTGCAAAAAAAATAAAAAAAAAACTTTTTTTTTTCACCTCCGGTTTAACCTGGCGGTTAAAACCCCTCAAAATAACCGGGTTTTGAAAAAACCGGTTTTCGTTTTTTTTAAAGCAACATTTTGTGGGCAGAATTTTTTATTAAGAATAATATACATTAAGTAAGTATTGATGCAATAATTAATTAATGTAATAAGTAATGATTATAAATAAGTAATTACTACAATATGTAATAATAATAAATGAGTAATTATTGCAATAAGTAAGTATTATAGACAAAATTTTTTATTAACATTGTTTTCACAAGAAATTAACTCATTGGCCAATATTTATAATCTAATCTGCTCATAAAGACTCTTTCAGCAATGTGTTGATCCGTGAGTAGACATCTCTCATCGGAAACAACATCATTCAACGTACATCAACCACAGAACTTCCAACTAAAGATAAATATTTTTTGCCTACAAAAAAAAATAGACGCCGTTTGCAGACAAAATTTTTATTAGTATTGTTTTTGCAGGAAATCAATTCATTGGCCAATATTTATCTGTTCATAAAGACTCTTTCAGTAATCTGCCGACCAACATACGCCTCGAGGAAGTGGTTGTCGGTGATTGGCTTAAGATGATGAAATTCAAAGATTTGTAATTTGTTAAATTTTAGTCTAGTTGAACCTAAGATCGAGCCTATCTTCCGACCCGGTTTTTGGATTTTAAAAAATAACCGGTTTAAAACGGGGTAAAATAATAACCGGAAAAAACCGGTTAACCAAAACAAAAAAAAAGCAGTTAACCGAAACAAACAAAAAAAAAAAACTGTTTTCGGTTTAAACCGGTAGGTTTTTCCCATCCCTAGTCACAATTTCGTCGCTTAACAAGCAACACCACCTATCTCAATTTTACACATTTTACAACAGGAAAATAAAACTGATATTTTCACTACCGATGACGAATATGGTGGATTTATTTTCACATTTTAAAAACGTGTACAGTCTCATGTTCACACCAGATGTGAATAAATAAATAAACCCGCTATATTCGTTATTGGCTGAGGAAAAATTCAGTTTTTCTTCCTCTTGTAAAAGTTGGAAAATTCAGACAGGTGGTGTTGCTTGTTAAACGACGATTTGTGTCATAGCAAATTAATATGACAACACGCTAACCGATGAATGTATATCAAGAAAGCATTATGACCGGGAGTAGTGGAGGCGGGAAGCACCGGAACGCCGTTCCTGCACTGTTTTTTTTCCCCCCACGGGAAATAAACAGGAAAAAATAGTGAAAATGTCCTTAAAATAATGCGATTTTTGTCACCCAAGTTAGAGCATTCCGGCACTGCTTTTAGAGCGTACCGGCACTGCTTATTTTGCGACTACATCACTGATTATGGAGAGAGTAATTCAAAATAATAATTAGAAAATCTCAGGTTTGAGGCATTACCATTTTAAAGTTACATGATGCTCTGGAAATTCCGGTTAATATCACTAATTTTTAACTCAAAATCTGAGGTGGAAGTTGTTACCTTTTTGAATAAGGTTAGCGATGACATTTTTTTAGGAAAAGTTAATCAGCCAAAAAAGAAAGAAACTTCATTGTAAATTTTCGACAAGTAAAACGAAATGCAGTTAAAATTACAGAAAAATGAAAATTAAAATTTTTGAAAGTTTCTAGCAGTTGGACCATACAGGATTCCTTAGCTTTGTACGGTTACACTGCATTCCTGAAGTATGCTCTTAATGGTGGCTTGTCTCGGATATTATCAAAATATATGAATAAATCAACTTTCAAAAATAGACAGTTTTATAATAAGATATTAGTAAGCAATTATTATCAGTACATTACCATACTCCATGTATTAGTTTTCATTGCAAAACATATCTAGAATTAATCAATCTAAGTTATTTTTCTTATTAAAATTATATCTATGACAATTTATCCCTGATTATCTTTATCTTCAATTTAACACTTTATATCCCGAATTAATTTACCAGCAACTTTTATATTTCATTTTTGCATCATTATATAAGTTTTGGAGCAGAATAACTCCAGAAAAGAGGAAAAAACCTTTTTTTAATTAATTAAAATAATTAATAACACAGGCCAACAAAAAAAAATGTTTGCTGCCTGGAATTTTTTTTAAAACTGATTTTGATTATATTTGGTGCGCTGCTTTTAAAAATGAAAACAGTTTTTCTCTAAAAGCTCTACTTTTTGAGATTTAGTATAGCTAAATTATGAAATGTTGAAAACTTTAAAGAAAAAATTCCTCGAACAAAGAAAATAAAACAAATAATAATCTCTACTAATAATAAAGGAGAATGTGTGTTGGTGCTCTACAGGACAGACCGCTGGACCTAGAGCTACGAAATTTGGCACGAATATTCTTCGAAAGGAGAGAATGTGCACCTTGAAGCCGTATTTTTTTGAAATTTTAATTAAAAAGAAAGCGAAATTTTGGCGTTTTTCCTTAATAACTTCCGAAAATAGTATTGCACAAAAAACATTTTTACGCCATCTGAAAGTGCAAAAAAATTACTTTTTCAATGACATTAATTAAGTTCAATTAAGTACAATCTTTTCCTTAATTTTAATAAATTTTTAAAAATATTTTTGGCATAATTTACAACGATACTTTCATTGTTGCAACGTAATTCAATCCGTTTTAATTGTTTAAACAAATATTTAATTGCTTGATTCTCTTTCATTGTTGAAAACTGGGTTAATATCCTAATACATTTTGCTTTCATATTTTATTTCATCAAAATTTTTGTGGAATCTGTAAATCAAGCTCTCTAAGATATTAGGTATATGAAGAAATATATCCAGTTAGCTGAATGATTATGGCTGCTATGTTTTCATTCTTTTTTCAGCGTGTTTTAATTCAGTAAACATGCCACTGGCCATAAAATGTGTTGCGCCATTTTAATTTTGAAATCAAATGCATATTTTGCAAAAGGAATAAGAAAGTGAAGATAGCGCTGACAACTTGCAATTAGATGTTACATGACACCGTCAGTTATTTGACTTCATTAGGGAAATTTATTTAGACAATGAACGGAACAGGTGCAAGGCCACTGAAAGAACATGGGTTAAATTTCTACTACGATCTGCTTACGTTGTTAAGGGAACCATGAATATAAAATGATGCAAGATTCAATTGAAATTATATTCCCGGCGAACAAGCTGATCTCCGAAAGCGGGTAGTAAAGAATATTAGCATCTGTTCTTATACAAGGAATCATGTGATGAATGAAAGAAGAAAATAATACCTAGTTTAATAAGATAATCATAATCTTGGATATGACAGGTAAAAGAAGAAATATCCCTGCTTCTTGTACCTGTAGGATAGCAGGGCCAAGCAATACCATTGGCAATGGATAAGAAAAGAATGGACCACGAAAGAAACATGGTTGCTGGAATAGTTTAGTTTAGTTATATTAATGTCCCGTTTTGAAGCAACACGAGGGCTATTTTGGGACGGACCTCGTAATTTTGAGCCAAGGTCAGATGACGAGGGCGGCACCTGAGCTGGCACTCCCTCTCCAAACTTCCACGGCACACCAACAGGAGGACGTTTGGCCACTAAGTATGATTTAGGGTGTAGCGGGCCCCATACACGGCGGATCTTCGGTGGAATCGGGTTTCGAGCCTGGAGCCCTCCGGTCCCAGCGCCGGGACCCTGCCACTAGGCCACCGTGGCCCCGTTGCTGTAGTAATAAATGTCATTAGTGAACACTTTGTCGGGCGAGATAGAATCATCTTGCCTCCGCTGCATATAAGGCTCGGGTTAATGAAGCAGCTCATGAAAAGCTTCCGATCAGGATAATTGCTTTGCTGATCATATAAGACAAAACATGTCTGGTACAAGTACAGAAAAACTTAATTTTGGAATTTTTTATGGTCCTGAAATTTAGACAGTTCATAAACGATCCTCACTTCATGGATTCCACGAATGAGACAAAGCGAAAAGCACGAATCTCATTTGTCCTTATTGTCAAGAACTTTCTGGACAACTGAAGCCTGAAAACTATGTTGATTTAATTAAAACCATATTAAATACTTTTAGAGACCTTGGTGGCAATGTCAATATAAAGGTTTATTACTTGCACAGCAATTTAGACCGTTTCCCTGAAAATTTAGCAATACTATCGAGAAACAATTGTGAAGGATTTCACCAGGATATAAAAGACACTGGAGGATCGATATCAAGGTAGATGGGATACTCATATGATGACAGATTAATATTAAAAGTTTCAAAGAGACTGTGTTGCACAAAGTTCACACAAGAATGTCAAACAAAAGATTTCGGAGTGGAACAAAATAACTTTTGCCTTTATTTAATTCTTCTCATTTCTAATTTTTTTATTACGCTATTGTAAATTTACAGGTAGCGTGGATCAAAAGCAAGGTGCAGTAGGCGTGTGACTGGGGCCCCGGGCTAAAAGGGAGCCCCGAAATGCAGATTTATTTTAAATACTTATCTTATTTTCTATTATATTTCAATATTTAGCATTAAATTAACTCTCTTTTTTAACTTTATGATTTATTGAATGTTGGGAAGAAATATATAGTTAATTCTTCAATAGTAATAATAGACAAAGTAATTTTGCTGAGAAAGGGAAATAATATTTCCTTTCATGCAATGAATCCTTAACTTATTTCGGTAATATTTTTGTACGCATATTTAAGATATAAAATAAAATCGCTTAATTCGAATCCTCTTAATTATGAACAAAGATTAATTTAAATAATTATAAAATTCCTATAATATAATAGTAATTATTTGTAAAGATGTAATTATAACGGCTAAAAGAACTCAAAACTGTACTATCTTAAAACGACGCAGTAATTAAAAAGTGCAGCGTCGCGGTGGCCTAGTGGAAATGTCTCGACTTCGGGACCGGAGGGTTCCAGGTTCGAAACCAGATTCCACTGAAGATCCGTCGTGCGTGTGTGGTCTGCTGCTGCCCGCCAATTCATACGCAGGCAAAACGCCCTCCCGCTGACGTGGTGTGGAAGCTTGGAGAGGGGGCTGCCAGCTCAGGTGTCGTCCTTGTCATCCGACCGTGGTCCAAAATTACGAGGTCCGTTCCTAAATAGCCTCGTGTTGCTTCAAAACGGAACGTAAATATTACTAAACTAAACTTAAAAAGTGAAAATGTGCATCTACTCCGAGGGCCCCCAAAAAATTCAGCACCATGGGCTCCATCAAACTTACTTCGTCCTTGTTTACAGGAGCGTTGCTGTGTTTTTTAATCGATTAAAATGCGTTATAATTTGCTTAAGGGGGAAAGGTTTCTTAATTTAACATCTATATCCTTATGCCTAATTTAAAGAGTTAACGTAAATAACGCTACTTTCATATCTTACAAATAAGAGGTGACGAGCAAAAAACTAACTTCATATTTGTTGTCAGCACATGAAATACACATCATTTCAGTTAAAAAATCTAAGACACCAAAATGTGTGCTGGCCAGCGTAATTAAAAAGTATTAATTTCTGTCTTCGGCTGCCTTCTACTGCTTCGAAACTACATTTTCCGTGTTCTTTTGAATACCGTAAAAACGGTCATATTACAAAGATACAAGAGTGATTAAAACGGCACTTTTAAGTACCGTCGGAATAAAAAAGGGTTAAAGAAAACTGCAAAAATAATAACAGCTAAGTATTTGATCTCCTTTGTTTATGACAACGAGAGATTTCTCGTCAAATTTGACGCGTTTAAATAGATATATATGCGAGAGAAATGTTTAACATTGATTGAAAATAAATAAAATAAACATATCTTTTATTTCAGGAAATAATTTTTTTATTCTTTATTCAAAAAAACCTCTTGGTAAACAACATTCCGTGTGAAGTATTTTTCGTTGCTTAACAATTTTATTATAATTCAATAACCATGAAATTCTCAGCTTGTCAAACGTAAGTCAAAAGTTAAAATTTCAAAGAAATTCTTTTTCGAAATTCTAATCGAAACTAAGGACTTCTCTGCTTGTCAAACGTTGCAAAAAATATTATCAAATTATATCACGATGGCATTAAATAATCAGATGCATCGTTGCGTACTAACTATATCACGCGCATGATATACCACTCACGTAATTTACTACTTTCTATTAAAAAATGGAAATTTTGAAATATATGATTAATATAATTTAAAATTTCTCGGGAACTAGTGATCATAGCGAGATAAATTTTATATCAATCGATAGCAAATTTTATTTCACTATTTTAGAGCTATTAAATTTGAAATTAGAACGACAATTACTCTTTTAAATGTAAAATTACTGAAATTTAGGTTCTCGAACAATGAAATAATGCTGTTTAACGTCTCGCAGTGCAATGGCGCGAGTTTTATTGTTGGTGACGTCAGAACGTTACCGAATCAGGTAGAGACAGATCTGGGCTATTATATTAGTAATACTTTAGTACAGCATATTTAATTATACATTTTTCTTTTTCAGGGGCAATATGGCCTTGCAAATGTGACGCTGCCTTCATTTTAAAATTTTTGAAGAGTTTATATGATGCGGAATGCTACGATGATGTTACGAATGATGAAATCTTCTACTTTCGACAAATGTGTCTCTTTTGAAAAGGATATATCGCCAAATAATAAAATAAAATTTTACCAAATGCTTTTAGAATATTCCTTGACGGGTCATTAAAATGTTAGATTGAAAAATGCTTTTTATTTTGTTTATAAACCTAATATTTTTACTGCAGAAATTGTAACGTCAGAATCCATCAGTTACCATATAGCGCACCAAAAACAGTATACATCAGTAGATATTAAAATTTTTCTTTTAACTGCTATTAAACTAAAATACTCACATTCTGTTATAAATGCTATATCTGCATAATAACAGCATTGAATGTGCAGGTTGTAATGTTAGTTTAAATTGCTTCCTTCAGAATATAGGAGAGCTGGTATAAAAATGAACACCCAAATATGCTCTTCTCCTCTTTGGAGAACAATTATCGTAACCTCAAACTCGAGGAATTAGTTCAAAGAACCAATGGGTGTGTTCTCCCCTCGACTTTCTCACATACTGCCGGATTAAGCCCTCTACGGTAGCCCTCTTAGGCAATGTAAGTCTCATCCCCCTTTTCCTTCCGCAGCTTTCAAAACCAAATATTTTAGTATTGATTTTAGTTTAATCTCTATATAAGCAGTTTTAAGTAGCAAATTTTTAAGAACTGAAATAGTAAAATATTTCATTGCAGATCACTTTCGAGAGAATTGATTTTAGTATATCGCGTATAAAAACTGCAAAATTAAAAGTAATTTTTACACAAAATAGTGGAAAAAAAAAAAAAAAAAAAAAAACGAAACATGTTTTAACACAATCTAAATGCTATTTAATTATATGATGCGATTTTTTTAAAAAAAAAAAATTAGAAAGTAACATATTTAAAAAAAATTTTTTTTAAACAAAATAATGTACAACTTGCAAAAGTAATTAGGAATGTTGTTAAAATGGTGTTCCAAAATTGAAACGATGCTTCATTTTAATTTGAACAAGTTCGAGTTCATGGCATTTGTAAATTAAATGAAAACATGGAATTAAATCAGTTCGGTCCTGGCTGCGGTTTTTTTAATTTTATTTTTTTCAAAATTATTCCAAATTAAATTAAAAATTTAAAAAAATATTTTAAATTAAAACTTTAATTATTTTTATGCAGAAAATAACTTTATTTATATGATACTTGAATTACAGATAAATAATAATAAAAATAATATATAAACAGTAAAATAATTATAAATACATCCTTAATTGTGATAAAAATTAACTATAATGACTCTCATCATAAAACACTTTTGTTTAGGCATTATCCTTCATAAATTTTAGAAGTTTATTCTACATTTATTAATTTTCATTTTGTACTAATAACTATATATTTCTACACTGAATTATATACAAAAACCAGAATAATAATTAGCATAAAAACATTGGAAACAAAAATTTTTTTGACACCTTGCACAATTGATAAATGACTATTGTTCACAAGAGCAACGGTCCTTTAGATCTGCGTCTTCGTTCACATTAAAAATGATCTATCTTTCATTAGTAAGATTGATAGGTTTTTTTTTTTAAAGTTTTTCAAAATTATTACAAATTAAATGAAAAACTTTTAAATATTTTTAATTAAAATATTACTTTTTTATACATAAAATTACTGTTTATTCATATGATACTTGAATTATTGATAAATTTACTTTATACGTACTAAAATAATGATAAATATAACTTTAAAGGTAATAAATCACAACTACAATTACCCACATCAATGAAAGATATTTTTTAGGATTCATCACTCATGAATTTTATAAATTCATTCTACGAATTTCATACGATAAGGAGTAAAGACATTTACCCATTGGTCCTTTTTCGATTATTGAAATTTCGGACTATCTGCCTACGCATTTAATAGATTAACAGCTGCTCTATGCTATTTTTATTCCATCATTAAAATACTGGACCATCTGCATATGTATTCAATATATTAACTTCTGCTCTCTACAGTTTTCCAAGATGAAATAAGGACGAAGAATTTGTGAATATAAAAACCCAATAATTTAAAACTTTCAATGAATTTAGAATGATAATTTTAATTATAGTTAATAATTATCACCATCATTAAAGATATATTTATAATTATTTTACTATTTATATATTATTTTATCTGCAATTCAAGTATCATATAAATAAAATTATTTTCTGCATAAAAATAATTAAAGCTTTAATTTAAAATATTCTTTAAATTTTTAATTTAATTTGGAATAATTTTGAAAAAAAAATGCAGCCAGGACCGAACTGCGGAACTAGGAGGGTGCACTGACTGCTTGTGACGAGTTACTAGTATATAAATTGTGCCCGAAGTTTGAGGGTCATTTCCTCCAAATTGGCTGGCCATTGCACTTTTTTAGATTAATGGGTGAACACCCAAATGGCATGCTACTAATATCCAAGTTTCATCCTGAATTGAATTTCCCAAGTCGTGCCCTCTCCTTGTTAGCTCAACAGTCAAAATAACGTCGATTTTAGACGCTTTTATTCAACTTGTTCCATGTTCGTAAAAACGGAATTTTCTAATAATTTTTCGCTTCCTCAAGTTCCAGAGTTCTGTACAACTGTGTGTTTCCAATGCCAATGCAATCTTATTTTCAGAACTTAATTATCAATTAATCCCTTAATTTTATTTAGTTTTAATGCAAAAGGCACAATCTGGTAGTAAATTTGAAAAAAATTGATTACAAAATATCTTAATAATTATATTGATGAATTATAAAATACATTAAAGACTAAAAAATAGAAATAATATTTTTTAAAAAGCATGCTTTTATTAGTGGACTAAATTTTAGAAAATAATTTTTTTTGTCTTGAACGATCCATTAAATTTTGACGTTCATCTTTTATACCAGTTAATAATTATTTTAAAAAGTGCACTCTTAAAGGAAAGAGAGAGAGAGAGGGGAAAAAAAAAATTGAAATTGCAGTTTTAACAAATTTTTGTTTCCTGTTCTCAAATTAATGTTTTTGCTGTTGAGAAATTTAGAAGTGTTTCCAAATATGTTTCGACAATTTTTTTCCCAAGTATATTGAAATGCACACCACAGTCTTGGCATGTGAAATCTCCAGTATGCTTACATGCCCATAGTAACAATAGGGTTAAATGAATGAGGTGAAGTAACTTCGGAGTGTTTATTTTATTTTCTTCTAAATACGTACCACAGCTTTTAAGTTATCAAGCAAGAGAAAGGGGGGAGGGAGAGGTAAATTTTATATTACACAGTGGAACCTGTGTATAATGGTAAGCCTTCCTATAAAGATATTTTCTTTGGTCTCGGCGGAATTTCTGTTTGCTCAATGCATTTTGAGCCTGGCATCAGGCACGGGGACATGGGGCAGCATTCTGTCTACAGAGATAATCACTTTTTAGATGCACCTGTCTATGACGATAATTTTACCAGAAAGCTGGTACAGAATAATCCTGATTTTTTTCAATCAGAAAACAACACCCCATGGTCCAGAATGTGAGATAACAGAACGCCACTCCATACTTCTGCAACTGGAATCAGAATGATGGATTCTGTAAGAATGCGAGATAATAGAGGAATTGGAATGTGCACAGATGTTTATTGCCTCTCTCTGGCTAGGCACTGTCGAACCTATTTATTCGTAGTTAACACTTCGCCAACTACTTGTTCCTGGAAGTTCAGTATAAAACAATGGCATTACGAAATAAAATTATGCTTACATCTCCCTTTTAAGCATATTTTTATTGTTAGTAAAAATATTGACTAAAATGTTCACTCTGAAGTTCCAAAAAAAGCTTATAAAATACAATTTCCTTTTAGCGAGTATTTGTACAGTTAATGAATAAGTGCAATACAATTAGTATAAAAATACATGCACACATAATATAAAATAGACTACGCAAATCCTCAAATTGTCTACAATGATAACTTGTCTAAACATTGTTTTTTTCTAGGACCCTACAATATAGCTATATACAGGTTTAAGTGTAGTAGTTTTTTTTAATGTAATACCATTCGAAATCTCGCATACGAAGTACATAAATAAAGAGGAAGTAGAAATCATCGAAAAATTCCACCTCACATATTGATGAATCTTGACGTTTTTTACCCTCCAAGTAAGGGAGAAAAAAAAAAAAAAAAAAAAGATAATGCACAAAAATGAAGGAAATTTCGTAATGCGGTCTTAACATCAAAATTGTAGATTACTATAAAATTTTAAATGAAATTATCCGTCTGTCCATTTATGTGCAAGTGTGCACAACTCAAAAGAGCAAGAGGCTAAGTGGATAAGTGCAAATTAAAGTTTTATCGCCATGGTTTTATCAACAGAATTATAGACCTGTATCAGATTCTGGACCAAATTCATCAACGGGTTGACAGTCTGTCTATTTGTGCATATACGAACATCATAAGTTAGAAATACAATAAGTCAAATAAATGAAAGTTGGTATGCAGTCTTGACACCAAAATTGTATGTTTTTATAAAATTTTGGACCAAATTGGTCAAATGAAAGACGTCCAAAATGCATATTGTATTCTCTTTACCAAACAACAAAAGTAAATGCAAAACTCATCACAAGAGAGAGAGTTGACTGGAGAGCACTGAAGCTGGTTTGCACCACTCCATGCCTAAACCGATAATCAATGCGAAGAACCAGTCAGAATTGCATGTTGCGGAGTGAAAGGTTGGTATCCAACCTGTCCCAATATCCATCACTCCATTTGGACTGCCTGGCCATAAAAGTGGTGATGGTAATTATGTGTGACTTGGGGCAAGTGTCTCACTGAGGAAATTGGAGAAGGCGACTGGTAGTGGATGAATTTTTGTGGTGTGGAGCGGTAGCGAATGACCGACTTAACAAAGATACAAATCAAGATAAAGACGCTTTGGGAAGCCAAAATGGTTGTTAAAAGTGGCTAGTTGATCAGCAACAAAAGATGAAGCACATTCTGTTTAAAATGCCCTTTTATTTACAGGTGATGAATGGTTAGGAAAGTACTGACACAGTGTAAAATTATCAAAATATTTTTTATTGAGTATCCAAATCTCAGTTCACTTGTAGTGGTTTTCACAGTTTATTTCATAACCTTTGGCACATTCCACTGGAATTGCTACTGTTACTTACAAAACAACAAAAGGTTCATAGGTAATACATACATAGGTAATAGTTTATCACGAGTTTAAAAAAAACATAACAAATGCAAATGAGAAAAAAATAACATATAATTTAAATTGCAAACAAATACAATTACAATCAACAACAGGAAAACAAAATACTAAAGCTCCAATCAATGTATCAATCAGTTCATTACTTAAATCGTGAAAAATCATAAAAAGAAAGATTCCCATTTTCAGGTTTTTCACCACCATGACCTCAATTATAAGTACTTTCATTGACAGTAAAAAAGTGTTAATGTCTGCATTTTATAAAAAAGGAAGTTTTCCATTTAGGTTTAAACTTCTCTTACTCATATCACACTTTCCTTTTTATCCTGATTATTCAATAGTTTGCATCAAATTCTTTTTAGCCACAGCTATACAGTATTACAGTGAAATTTTATAAATTTATTGAAATGAAGTAAAAATCTCTGTAATTATGCATCACGGAATAAGCGATATATTTTAGAATTACAGATTTGGTTTTAAAGCTGGAGGCATCAAAAAGTGTCAAGGACTAGCTCTTTAGAGCACCAAAAGATGTCAGTGCAGAAAAGAGAATGTTACAATTGTGACTCGAAAACTTCATAAAATAGTCATCTAAGTGACATCGATGTGTTGAGATCAGTGTTTAGTGCATGTGGTGATCTATGATGCATTAGTGACAAATGGTGGTACAGAACAAAATAAAATTTGTATTGCATTAACTATTTTACTGAACAGACTAAATCAGCTCCAGAAGCAGTGAAAAAGCTTTGGCAATCTTATGATAATGATACAATGTGATGCTTGCTTCCTTTTGAGTGGCACAGGTGATGACAGCAACAGCTCATGTTCATTGTGTTTTTCTACATCCAAGCACTGTTCAGTATGAATTTATCTCCCAGGGCCAGATAATCGACAAAAGGTTTCTTTGGCATTTGAGGAACAATATTTGGTTAAATAACTGGCACTTACAGAATTGTATACTCCAAGATAACTATGTACTCTATCCGTCAGTACCATTAGGAAGTTTCTCACCAACCACATCATGTTATTTCTACCACACCCAACCATCACACCAGATTTAGCTTCCATGGACTTTTACCTTTACCCCATTATAAAGCTGAAGCTCAAAAGTCACCATTATCACACAATTGCAAAAATCCAGTACAAATTGCCGAAGATTATGGACTGGCTTATCCAAAATGACTTACAGGCTGGATTCCAACCTGGGAAGGAAAGCAGAGCAATACAAAATATTCTACAATTTCAAAGAAGATGGCGCTCTAAGCTATTTAATGAACTATGCATCAAAAGAGCTAGTCCTGAGTACTTTTTGATAGACCTTCATGTAAACATTTCTCAGCTTCAATAATATTTATTCCATCTTGTAAATCCTCCCTTTTCAAAAATTTTAATTGGTGAAGCATAAACATTCTGATACAAATAAAAAAAACTTTTTATCAAACATTTGCTATAACTTAACAGTGATAATTAAACTAAAATACAGTCACTATGATAACTAATGCAAAATACTCTGAGACATCAAAAGGCCAGCATGCACAGAGGCAATCTTTGAAGATTGTCTCATTGATTGTCTGTCTTCTGAATTCTAAATATGAACATGATGAAATAAAAGGAAGCAATGGATTACAAAAAGGAATGTGTTTTAGATTAAAAATGCACTGAGCAGATTGAGGTTGCATGATTATTTTTCTATCTTAAGCAATTACAATTCTACGATTTTTTAAAACCTTAGTTTTAAGATCAATTGAGATAAACATTTAATTTTGGAATTAATTAAAGCAAAATAAAATTCTATACCTCATCTTGCTATACACAGGAACTTTAAAAAAACACTCAATGAAAACTAAACAATGTTTATCATAAGTATATAACGAAAAATTATTATTATTTGTTAATGCATCAAAATGTTCATTTTACTTGCCTGTATATACTTAAAAGATTTTTTAAAAAATAGCCATAAAATGTTCATTTAAGCATAATAGATGGTATACTTGCAATTATAATAGAGGTGCTCAAGAAGAACTTTTATGTACTATTCTCATAGTTATTTATTGAATTAGCTCTTGTCAGCTCCACCCAGCAAAAAGGCTATAAGATACATGTAAGCAAGCATGGAAGTCATTTTACACGCTTGTAAAAGGACTAATCATTGTACACTACAGTTTAAAAATTTTAAAACAGTCATTTTTTTTACATTAAAAAAATAAGACAAGTTTTGATATACAGTAGGGTCAAGAAGCTAAAATAAAAGACAATCATGCATGCAATATTTAAAACAAACAGAATTCTTCATTTAAAAATATATTAGCCAAAATATTAGAAAATATCATAAAAAATCAAATGAAGATAATGATATAAAAGAAGAAAAGAAAAAAAAAACCCTAAAGTAATACACAAATTTATAAAGAAATAATATACACCAATGAAGATTATTTATAAACACTCTTAACTGAATTTATTGAGCCAAATATATATTTGAAGTATCTAATGAACTTAGTTGCTTCTTCAAAGCATTTTTGGCAGCAGTATTCACTTTATTCCAAAATGATAATTATGATAATAATAAGGCAAGATATTTGATATCTCTTTGGTAAGCTTTTGATTTTAATCTAATATGATATAGGATGGAGGAAACTGAAAACAATGATGTATTTCATACTTTAAATAAAATAACAAAAGAGATGAATTTTAAACCTGAATGCAAGTGAAAAAAATTCAACTAATTTAAAAATTTAATTACTAAACTATGAAATAATTGATAACTACAAATAAAAAATTTAAAATTTAAATTAAAACGAGTCTTAAAATATTAAAAAAACAAATCTAGAATATCTCATAAAAGCAATAACAGCATTCCATTAACATACGAAAACAGTAGTATTTCATTCATTACATCTGCAACATATAAGCTCTCACAGGATGGAATAAGGCAATACTAAGCATACAAGATGGATGAAGGCTGTTTTTCAATCATGGATGAGATATAAAAAATACATGATATGCCATATAAACTTGCTAGCAAAAAAGTATCTTCCAAAAGAATCTTTAAAACATAGAAGTCAAATCTTCCTACAATAAAAAATACCCCATTAATTAAAATATGTCTTACAAATCATCAATATATAAAGCTTCAATAAATAAAAAAATAAAGACTAAAACATGAAAAAAAAATGACAGGGGGGCAAAACATACTTTTAAAGTTTGAAATTAAAAAGTCATTCAATAAAAGATATAGGAAAATTCTTCCTACTTTAAAACAACAATCCTCCATTTGTGAAAGAGTACACATTAGTGAAAAAATGTTGCTTGAAACATAATGCAAGTGAATAATATCTTTAGAAAAGAATAAAATAAAGATTCAAATTAAAAAACTGAAATAAGACAAATAACACAAATCTGCATGCATTTTGGCTTGACATATATAATGGTGCATCATGTTGACATTCTTGATTATTTTAGAATGCTATAAAAATTGCAGAATTACATAAGTGACAGTTAATTTCAAAGAACTGAATTAATATTCAACTATAATTTGCAATCTCTAATATTCTGAACTGAGTCTTTATATTCACATATAAATAATTATGCACCTTATATTAAGTTCCCTGATTCAACTAGCAGTTACACTCTACTAAAAAAAGGGAATTGGAGGAACCTCATTCTCAGATTATGTTTTTTAGATATTATCTGCAACAAAATCTGCCCTCATTTGAAGTAGGGCTGGATTAAGCTCGTTAGGGGCTCTTAAGCAATTGAAGTTTAGGGACACCCCCTTCCTCTCCCTAACTCCTGAAAGCAGATATTTTTCATTGATTTTAATTTAATCACTATATAAGCAATTTTTTTAAGTAACAAATATTATGACAAACTTAAACAACAAAACATCTAAGAGTGGGTATTCATCAAGAGAATTGGTTTCAGTATCTTGCAAAAAATTTTTTAATTTAAAAGTAATTTTAAAAGTAAATTTTAAATTTATTGAAATTTTGAAAGTAAATTTTTTAGTAACAAAATGATAAAAAATAAAATTTTTAACAGGATCTTAAATATTTTAATACACAGTTTGCCAGGGCTGTTGATTTGTGAGTCAGCCTGCCAACTAAAAAGAAAATTGGACCACACTGATTGAAACACCACAAGCAAGTTTGAAAACATGAAAAAAATCCTGAGAATAATGTTCTAACATTTAAGTGATACTGGATTTTGCAAATCAGATGAAAGAAAAAAAAATTAAATTACCCTAAAAATACTGAAAAAAAAAAAAGTCTCAAAACCCCCTCCCCTCTAAAAAAATGCAGGGCCCTTAGAGAGGTGTCTACTACATAACTCAGGCCTGATTTGAATTTTAGTGAGTCATCAGAGAGAATGAATTAAACAGCAAATGACCAATTCCACCATAAATACCTTTTATGGTGGAATTCTAATAAACAGAATCACATGTTTTGAATCAAAATTTCCAGAATGCACCCTAATAGCAACAGTTAACCAAATAAAAATATGCCAAACAAATATGAATTCTTTCACTAATTATATGCCCAAACTCACTTTTTCACAGTAAATAAATAATATGATAAAATGAATGAAATATGAAGGAAAATACTATTTCTGGAAATTTTTAATTAAACTGATTAATTAACTTTTAATTAGAATTAATTATCTTTTTAATCAGAAAAGTGATTTTTATTGGATTTGTACCTTTTACAGCTGTCAGCTCAACACTTTGATGCAACAATCAAAGTTAAAAACTGCACCATTTAGGTGAAAATAAAAAGAAATCAAGCGTCCGAAAAAGGGACACTATGGCAGACAGTGGTTTAACAAAAATCTGTACTTAACCATGTTAGAATGTTGATAAAGAATGATTGATCTTGTTTCTGTATAGAAACTGTTTAATATTAATTTTAATATCAAACTAACAAATATTTTTTTATATAGAGCTCAAAGTAATGCAAAATTAATCCAGGAAACAGGGATCCTTGTATTTTTAAAAATTATTTTACATATACAATACCCTTTTAAAAAGATATGGAACTAGCTATGTGTCATCTGTAAAATTGTAAATATTACCAAATTTTTAGAAAAGTATTAAAATGTGAAGAAAAAAGAAAAACGATCATATAAACATAATTTCCTCCAGAAGAGTACTACTTTATTATAATCTATACTTGTAAAAGGCAATGTTTGTGTGTGTCTGTGATGTCCAGACGAATCTATCGCACTTACAGCTATGAAATTTGGCACACAGGTAGTCGTAATGGTGACTGAATGCACCTCGAAGCCGAAATTTTAAAATTTAATCTAGAAAATTTTTTACTTAATGTTTTGTGTTGTTTTGGTTGATTTTTCGCACTAATTTCTCAATAGAATGGTTTCGAATAATTGCACGACAAAAATAGATACACCTTCGGAAAGAGCATGCGATTTCCATTCTAATGAAGTTAGTTTTGAATTTCTAATGTAATTTACTGAATTTTGAGAATTTTTTTTAAAAATGGTCAGTTTTCAAAAATAAAATTTTCCAAAATTCTTAAAACTCTTGCATCCGATTTCCTAATAAAGATATCATTTTCAAAATTTTTTTGGTAGTAAATCAATTATTTTTCTCTGATTTAAAACAAGAACGGTTAAAATATTTTATTTCTTCGATTTTAGATTAATTTATTTCTTGATGGGATCAGAGAATTTTCTCGAATGCCGAAAGAGAAGAAGCATGCAGTTTCGCACTTTTTCGCCTTGGCTACGCCATCTGGCGAAAAAAAAAAACCAACAGCCGTGATTTATTCCCCCATTATCGCGAAGAAAAATAAGCAGGAAAATCAATCATGTATATCTTATGTTTTGATTTTGTTTTCAAAACTTTTTCATGTCATTGTGGGCGGTTTTTTCATTTTGTTAAGTCCTGATTCCACGGGCAACACCGTGTGCGTACACCATTACTGTATAATAATGATTTTCACGTTGCAATTTTGAAAATTGTTTTGGATTAACGTACTCTGTACTGTTTTTCTACATTCAACATTTTCTACATGTCATTATCGTGGAAAAAATAAGCGGGAAAATCAATAATGTAATTTTTTCGTGTCATTATGGGCGATTTTTTTTTCTTCATTTTGTTGAAGTCCTGATTCCACAGGCAACGCCGTGTGCATACTGCTAGTGTATTTTAAATCTAGAAATATGGTAACTTTTATCTTCCAATAAAAATATACATAACTCTCATTTGATCTTCCTAAAAAAATAAACAATTTTGTTTTTAAGGAAATAACTTCTACTTAGAATTGTACTAAAAAGTGGTCTAAACAATGAAAATTTCTTCTTTTCTATGAAAAGGAGGATATATGATTCCATCTGAAAAATAATACATTAATGTAATAAACTTGGTTCCTAGAATATTTAAAAATCAAGGGAATATCAGATAATATGGTTCATATGCTGGCTTCTCCAACTGAATAATAACACTTTAATGTAACAAATATGGTTTCTGGAATATTCAAGAATCAAGGGAATATCAGATAATATGGTTCATAAGCTGGCTACCATGCAACCAATAGGGCAGCTAGACTGCTTATGAAGAGAAATGAACTCATTTTCAATAATTAAATTGAAACAAAAAAAAAACTGTAAAAATAATGAAAAAAGGAAAACATAAAAGCAAAAACATGTGCAGGTATAATAATAATAAATTTCCGATATGTTCATTAAAATTTTATAAATATCCCCTGTCCCAAACTATTTACATCAAAATAAATCTTACCAATTCCGGCAGATAACTGAAAAATTCACAGAATACATTAGTCAATAAGCTGAAACGAGCATGAGGTATTGTCAGTCTGAAGAGTTCAGCTCCAAGAGCAAGTTCTTTATCAGGTATGGAATCAGCACAGCTACTCAAGCACAGTAAAGCTGCTTTAAAAGTATTATGAGTCACATTATCACTTAGACGAGTCACTACTTCAGATACCTAAAAATGAAAGGAAAACATTATTAAATTTATATTCCAATATAAATGTTGGGGAGCGGAAGGGAAGGGAAGAAATAAGCATGAAGACTAAGCTTTAAAAATTGATAGCTAAAACCTTTGTATAGAGATTGTTTGATTAACATACCATTCTAAAGTTACAAATGGCTATTAGAAATAGACCTTGTAATTTTGAACCCAATGGTGCATTAAATGATAATGGGAACACCACATTTAGCATCTGCACTCTCCACACAGTGGTACCAGGGCATATAATATGTTTTTTTTTCTCTCCCAGTCATCAACAGTGATTTAATAAGGGTAAACCAGGATTTTCCCACCCTTTTTTGTGCCATGTCCCACCTAAGCCTTTCAATCCCCCTATGTAACATACACATAATTTTTAATATTTAAATATTAAATTGTTCACTAAAGAAGCTGAAATGATATGTTTTAGGAAGAAATTGCTAGGAAATTGTTGAGAAACACTGTAAGTAAATTTTCAAAACATATAATGAACTGAAATTCAAATATGAAATAATTTTAATAAGTTCACCAGTTATTTATTTATTTTAAAAAGGTTGCAGGGAGTTGATCGTAAAGAAAAATGAGCTGTTTCGATCTGAAAATTTATATATACTAGTTAAAACACAGGAGAGGGTTGCTTTTAAGCTTAGGACAAGTCCATTTTTGAATTGCCTCCTGGTGGGGTCTGGGCCCCACATTGGGAAACACAGGGGTAAAGAGTGCACAGGGCAAGCCATTATTTTTTCACCCCTTCATGATATTTCTCTTCCTACAGTGACATACAAACATTACTGTTTTGTCTCCATGGTGTCTCCTAAAGCTAGAACCTGAGGCAAGTCTATACCACCCTTGCTTCCTGGTCATTATGCCAGTGCTTCCACACCATATCAAGGTGAGAATGTTTGCCCTGTGATGAGAGATTTAATCTGCTCAAAGCAAACATATATGGCAGTTGAAATCTGATTTCAAGCTCTATTGGGTTGCATTACCTCCATTTTCATGAAGAAAAGTTCGTAAAATTAAATTATAGAGGAAGGGAGCTTATAATATGTTCACTTAACACCTTAATTTACCATATTCTTTTCAAAAAAGAAAAACTTCACTGCTTAATGAGTGGTAAATGGATACAATCCTTAGATCCAGCATCATAAATGTAGCATATTGTCAATTTTACTAGCAGAAGGACTGTATTGGTTCAAATATTGATTAAAATACAAAATAAAACTTTGATAAAATGATAGAACTAGGAACTGTTATAGGATAATAAAAGTTACACCATATTTGAAAAATTCAACCAAAGAATAAACCTCCAATTTTTTTTTCTTCACTAATGCAATGAGCATAATCAAAGATTTTTACTAGTATTAAGGTTTGTAGTACTATTGTTTTCATAGTATTATAAGTTTTTTTCCAGAGTTATCCATCCACAATTTGAATGCATGTGTGAAAGGGACTTCATTTCTCACATACCAGTGGCATGTGGTGCCTCTAAAAATGACTTAAGTAGTTGAAATTTAAAAACATATAATAAGCACAATATTATCCACACAAGTTTTACAACTGCAAAGATATAATAGTATAACATATTTGCTCTGGAAACAAATGTGCATGCTCCACACCAGCTTGGAAAGTCATATTATTGGTGTGTGTGAGAGAGAGAGTGTTATGTGATGAACATGAACTCAATGGAACTAATAGCAAGGTGGGATGAAGAACAAATCACTCGCTTACTTGAGACAACGTATTTATTACAAAGAACCTGTGATTGGCTGGAAAGCCAGAAATCTGAAGGCAAAGGAGATTTAATACAACACCTGCTCTGCCAATTCAGGGAGGAGTTGTTTGTAGCAACAAACAAAACGAAATTATGCTTTCTCTGAAAGTTTTTGGGATCAAAGAAATTGGAACACATAACTAGACAGAACCTGAGAAACTAAATTGCTTACTGAAGCACTGCTTCACTTACTTAAATTGAATGCACACCACTGCAGATTATAATGAGCTGAAATTAGCCATGCGATTGTCATTGCTTTTAACAATACCTTTCGTCACAGCAAATGAGTGTTGTCCACAACTCTCTTTAACCAACAATTTCAGCTAAACCTCATTATTAGAGTAAGATTGTAAGATTTTGTATTCAAGATGAAACAATTCTCCTTTTCTTCTCCCTCACATAATTAGCTATTTTTAGGTTTAAGAAGTTTACCATTTCACTGACATACTTTATAGAATTCAATGCAACTTTGAACATAAATAATCTTGGAAATCAAAAGTGCCTTTGATATTTTCACATTTACTGAGTTTTTTTTTTTACTTGTTTATATTTTATTCACGAGACTAAACAAAGTTTTGATAGCAATAATTGTTATATATAATATTAAGCTTAATTTATTTAACTAGGGGGTTACACACCCTGATCGCACCACTCTCCAACCCCCAAGAATCATGTTGATTCTTTTGGGATCACTACGTGATCCCAGCTTGCTTCGCCATACAGTTATGCATTTCTGCTAGTAATAGGAAATTATAAATACATTAATTACTTAAAATAAATTTAAATTATCTGAAATTGCATGAACTTCTAAAATTAATTTTTCATCAATTACTAAAATTAAAATCTTCTGTTCAATGTGTAGCTTCACTGCAAAACCAATGAACATTAAAGGGTTAACTAAAAAGAACATATTAAGGAGACATTCATTCATTTGCCTAATTGAAATGGCAAGACTTAAATTTATTTTGTTCAAACTATTTAACTCAAAAAAATCGTTTTCTCTCAAAAAACAAAATCTATTTTCTCTGTCTTTCTGCTGTTGTAAACAAAACAAACCTACGAGCTGTTGCCAAACAGCGATTAAGAAATTTGACTCTCTTTTGTCTCTACAAAAGAGAATTATATCTAGAAATATTTTCTTTTGTACTTAATATCAGCTATTTATTATTAAGTAAAAATTGGGACAGGGTAGGGACATTTCATTCAAAACCAGGATTGTCCTAGCAAATCTGAAATGTCTGTTCACTTTTTGTAATATTGTCACACAACATAAGTAAAAACATTTTATGTGTCAAACAATCAAGCACCTGCCAGAACAACCTCTACTAATAATAAAAATTAATGTGTTTGTATCTGTGTTGGCACTCTACAGGACTGACTGCTGGATATAGAGCAACCAAATTTGGCACAAATATACTTTGGAAGGATGGGAATGTGCAACTTAGAGAGATTTTTTTAAACATTTTTATTAATAAAAAATAATCCAAATTTAGGCATTTTTCCATAACACCCAAAACATATTATCAAGAAAATTATTTTCACATCAATTAATTATTTTTACACCATTAAATTTTTTAAAAATTCATAATTATCTTTTCAATGATACTAATTTAGTTATTGTGCAATTTTGTCTCTAACAAATTTTTAAAGTTATTTTTAAATATGATTTGCAACAATCCCTTTCACTGTTAAAATGAAATTCAAACCAGTAATTTGTTTCCTCAAATTGTTTAATCACATTATTTTATATACTGTTAAAGCTATGGTTAACAAAGTTGGCCTTTTTTGATACTCTTCAATACTTTACTCCTGAGTAGACTGAAAAGTAGATTGACTCTAAAATAGATTTTTACTTTCCACATTTAATATCATGCAGTTTTTATTTTCTCTCACCAGCTTCAAAGTCAATATTCCAGGCAAACAAGCTAGTGGCCAAAGTAAAGTAAAAAGACTAGTAGAGAAAAAAAAAGGGGAAAATTCACAGTGGAGACACCTACAAGGGCTGGACTGGCTTGAGAAAGTGTGACACTTATCTTTTCAATGTAATATTATTTAATACCAGTGTCATTGAATAAAATGCACCAGTGATGAGCGGTTGAAAGGAGTGCACAAGCTCAATGGGCTAAAATCTCCAAAACCTAAGAATTCCTTTTCGACCCTATTCTGTTAATTTGAACCTAGATGTTGTTGGTTCAAACAAACTGATTGCCATCCCAGACAGTGGTTGAATAATAAACGAGCCAACTGACCTGGAACAGTAAAGATTTATTTATTATAGTTGAAAATGTATTATTGCAGTTGTAGAGTCTTTTATCAGCTGGTCTAGTCCAGTGGTGCGCAAAATTTTTGTGGGTTGCTAAATTCAAAGAAATTTTTTTGACAGTAAAAAAGATAAGGTTTTTCTCCGAAAAAAATTTGCGTAAAGTGAAGGGGTCGGAAATGAAAATAGTTTGTGCACCACTGGTATAGTCACAAAATAAGCAGTGCCCAAATGCTCCAAGCCTGGGTGACAAAAGGCACGCTGTTTTAAGGAGGGTTATAGAATTTTTCTTGTTTATTTCTCGGGAAAAATAGCAATGCTAGAGGCACTCTGGCTCTACTACACCCCTACATTTATCTCAGGATATACAAAGCAGATAATAATGTTCTTGGAAAACTCCGGGGGCATTGAGAACCATTTCCAAACTCCTACACATCAATGTCTAATTGCAATTGGTACCCTCTCCAGGAATTGGCACAGTTGATCATTCTTTAAATAAGTACTATTACTTAGAAAAGGAATAATGCTTACTTTTTAACGTCTTATTTTGGCCTTAGAAAAGGAATAATGCTTACTTTTTAACGTCTTATTTTGCTTCCTGTGTGAAAGTCTGGTACTTTGCTTCATTTAATTTTTATTTTTTTAAAAATATTTCACATAATTTTAGTGAATTTCATTCTAAAAATCCGGTAGTACTAGTATAACAACAGTTTTCTAGTGTCAAACTTGCCAAAAAACTTTTAACAGAGATATAAACTCATTTAAATAAATGGGGATTACTCAAAGAATTTTTACCAAATAAGAAGTGAGAAGTAAAGTCATGAATATTTGGCTTCCAATCTGATGCTATGCTTGTATTATAATTATTTACAAAGCACTTTTCGGTTTCTGACAAAGTAACACGTGATAACAAAAAAACCTGAAATTGTCACATTTTATAACATGACAAAAGGAACTGATGCTCTAGATCAGCTTTGCCAGAAAAAAATTATGTCTCAAGAAACACCTGTCATTAGACTATGGTTCTTTTTTTACAATATTTAAAACACTTCTACCATTAATATTTTTATAATGTTCAAACACAATAATATCAATAAGAATATGAAACGACTTGATGCCATCGAAAATTTCAGTTTGATACTTATTATACTTCAAATTTTATGCAGAACTGCCAAATGCTTGCCCTCCAGTGGAATTAAAAAGAAAAGTAAATTCTTATGTTAGAAATCAATGGTACAGAACCAAAAAAAAAAGTAGTCAACGAATAATAAAAGCAGATGCAAATATTGTGGAATGTGTGGTGTAACCCAAAAATAATGCCTTAAATGCTGTAATTGGGCTTGTGGTGAGCATTTAAAAGAAATATATGCAAAATGTTGTGATTTTTTATAATATTTATGTAATCTCTATAAAAATATTAAAAACGGTCACCTAAAAATATTTTTGTTTTGTTTTGCTTTTCTTAGATGCTTATTCTTTAATTTGCAACTGATATATTTTTTCCCAGAAAAAAATATTTTTAGAAAAAAAGGAAGATAAAATAGGGGGCATATGTATCCCACACACCTAAACATGTAACAAAATTTCACACGCCTACTGGAGGGTTAATTGTCTGATGTAATGAGGTCCAAAATTTTCCCATATTTCTCCCTACCTGTCTATACATTATGAGCTAAAAAATATCCACTGCTATCTGTGTTTTCAGGAAATGTAATGACTTATTTGGATAGTGTGCCTGGTGACTCAAAAGGAGAACACCAGGCACAGTTCAGTTCTCCTTTTGCTTTTACATCATCCAACTATGCATGCCCTCTGAAGTCCCATTTATGAGCAAGTTTCTTTCTTGAGGTTATTAACTGATCCTCAATATACTGGTAGAATTGTCCTGTATATGCCAATGTCTCATGGTAGACTTTGGCTCCTTATTTATTGAGTAACTCTAATAATTCATGCCTTGATCAGCATCAGATTTACAACGATATACTTTTATTTCAGTGCATATTAATGCATTTTAAACAGTATGAATTGCCTTAGAATATTTCTTAAAAATATTTTCCCCCAATAAATCAAAAATTAGAGCAATTTTTATATTTTACTTGTTTTTATTTTTATATCTTTTATTATTTTCACAAAGAAATTAAATAAGTAAGTTGAAAAAATCTAGCACAGGGACACTTAAAAAATCAGGCACCATATAAAACTATGATGGGGGACTTCATAAATATTCTCATAGGTATAAACAAATAAAAATTTTAAAAGCTAAGGAAAAATTAACTATTAAATGTAACTATATGTAAATATAGTCATTATTTTAATTTAGGTCTTTAAGAATATCTGCACAAAACTGGGCGGGGGCGATATCAAGAACTGTGAATTTCTTTACAGAGTTGCATGTATAAAGGAAAATGACTTTTTGCTACAGGGAATAACTTCCAAGTGCATTTTCATTTAATTAAGAATGTTGGGATGTATCTTTGAGATCTAAATCTTTTTCTAATAAAAGAAATATATTCTTTCCATTAGTCGAAGGAAGCTAAAACTGAGAGATTACTTTAGCTGAACAGAATTGACTTTTCAAATAGTACATTCCTTTTGATTTAAGCACAAATAAATTGCAACTAAGCAATTAACCATTTATAAGGCCATTTTTTTCTAATACTGTATACTCTCGATTATCCGTGCGCGGATTATCCGTGCTCATTCCGGACTCGCGAAAAAATTTAAAGAGAAACATTTTCACACTTATCATGCATGTAAAATCAATGTTGATATTCGATCGAGAGATTCATTCCATGAAACCAGTGAGCCGTGACGGCGGAGGCTAAAGAATAGAGTTTTTTTCTTCCTCCACGTACAATCTCTACTGGTTCAACCCCTAATTTTCCGAGAAATGAATCATCCACTTCCTGCCAGCTAATTCTCGTATGAACACACTTCTTCTCGACACGTCATTCTTTAACTTCTTCGTCTTCTTTCACTTTTGCACGTGTTCCTTTAGTTTTTGTGTCTTGTTTATCGTCAGTTAGTAGCGTGAAATTTTTTACTGGTAAAAATGAGTGATGTGAAATGAAAACAAAACATTTTAAATGTTAAACAAAAATTAGAAATCCTTAAAAAACTTGATAATAGAGAATCAGCTAGTGATGCAGAAGATGTACTAAATGAGGGAAATACAATTTCTCATTCTGCTGCTCTACAATCTGTGGAAACTTTGTTAGATTATATGGGACAAAGAGGATTTGATTACGGTGACATTACTGCGGTTCATAAAATATATGTCAATATACGACAAGAGATGAACAAACAGCAGAAGCAAAGACTCATTACAGATTTTTTTTAAACAGCAAATATTAAAAGGGAAATTCCTAGTTTGATGTTATACAGCATGCAAATGTAAGTAATTTTTATATTTTTGTACTGATGTTGATTTTTTTCTTTAATAAAAAGGAGTTTTCGGATTATCCGTGTTTTTCTATTGTCCGTGCGATCCCTCCCGGTGATTAACCTGGATAATCGGGAGTGCACTGTAGTGGTATAATAAAATACTTAGGTACCGAGATTAATTTAAGAAAATAAATTCACTTAGCTTATTGGATGACATTATTTTTTGTCAGTTAATTTCATTAATTAATAACTAATTACCAAGTCAAGAGACTTCGTTATGGTATGAGATAAGAAATTGGAATGAACATCCAGGTTTTTGTTTCATCGAAAAATTTGCCGAGAACTTACGCCAACCTTAAAAAATGCATCTAAATTTGTTGAATTTAGTGGGAAGTATATTCCCACAGCATTAGAAAAGGTTAACAAGACACGATATGATTAAAAGCAATGATTCTTATATATACAGCAAAACTTCGATCCACCGTCAGTTTCTGTTACCTGTCATCATCTAATTTACATCTTATGTGCTATATTCTATACATTACTACTCTTATATTGAAGTTTATATCGATCGTTTTGTAAACTTAAATACAGTATGTATGCATTATTCACTTCTAAATTATTTATTTTCATTTTCGTTCCCTGCCAGCAGTGAAATTATGTTACTGTACATATGTATTAGGAAATTTCTGTTATGCGTGTCAGCCCTGATCTAGATGGTGGCAGTTAATCAAAGTTTTAGTATATATGGTTTCAGTGTATTCACAACTAATCCAAGGTTGGCCATTCATGACCATTCCACACCAAAATTGATTGTCAGTGTGAAAAATCGGTCAGAAATGGTGTGGAAGATTGGATATCCAACCTTTCTCAATATACATCACTCTATCTGGACTTCCTGGGGTACCACGGCATGTGAACGAGAGGCTGCTGGATAAATAAGCAGGTTCTTGCTT
>BGPR01008845.1:0-61105 GCA_013235015.1 Araneus ventricosus | reverse complement strand
AAATTCAATTATTGTTTTCAATTATACATAGTAATATACTATTACTATAGTAAAATTAAATTTAATATTTTTAAATAGATTTGAATAAGTACTATTAAATTTGTGGTATTTATTAAAATTTCTATTATTCGTCGTTTCTTTTATACATCTTTTAATATCAGTTAGTTGAATGACGTATAAATTGATTGACTTCTATGGTACAAAAGTATTAAATGGAAAAGTGTATAAATGGCAGAAAAAATTGTAATGCAATACGATTCGTATGCGATTTGATTTATAGCCAATTTCTGATGAAATATCCAAGAATATCATACGGGATATCAATATTAATAGAAAGTGTATTTAAATATTTCAAGTTTAGAGAAATAAAAATATTTTTTTCTTAAAAACTAAAACAGGAAATGACAATTTAGGCTGTTTTATTAAATGGCAAAATATTTTTCTTCTGCTGTTGAAAGATATTTCTTTGAAGATTGAGATTTAAAAATACGTAGTTATACACATGGAACTTCACTATTGCTCAAACACTGTTTCCACGAATCATTAATGGAATCTTTCCATCAGAATTGTTTTAATTCGTATCTACTGGACGGGTTTTATTGCCGTAAATTTTACTTTCTCAGAGGATCTCTGTTTGCCTAACATGAAAGTAGAAGAAAAATTACAGCAACAGAGGAAAAAGAATATTAGAAGAGAAAATGACAAAATGAGACATCATTTTGCATAGTTCTGGTTTAATACTCGAAAATTTATAAAAGAAGTTGTACCACTTTCAATATTGTAGAACTTGCTATAAAATATTTTCAAATTTTACAAATCACATTGAAAAAGCAGGAATTCCTGATTTCTTTTATATAAAGCCCAGTTTATTATATCTGGGCTGGTAAATCTAAATTTAGTCTTAATGTCATTCGATGCGGATGTGTTATGAAAACTTGAATTTTGCAGTGCGCGAAGACGTAAGTTATCAGGATAGATTATTATTCATGTCCTATACAACATAGGAATAAGAATAACAACGGAAGTGAAAGAAATGCAAAAGAATGCTTACCTCTATCCCCTGCCTCCTCATTGTCCAAGGACGCAAGCTACTTTCAGAAGCAGAATTCACATAGTTTCACAACAATAGTATTAGTTATTAAAGTCTCTTCAGTGATATGGGCTCCATTAAACAACCTGCTGACTGTTGTAAATTCCATTTCTGATAAGATGAGATTTTGTAATCAATTTTTCCCTCATTTCTTGATACGCTAATGTTTTGAAATTCTGGTCAGTGATTTTCTGCATGATAACAATTCAATATTTTAATTTTTAGCAAATGGATTATCAACCAACCACTTAACTTATCTTAATTTGTTTCAATACAAGGGACGCCATCTGGTGCAGAATTTGACAACAAATGATTACACGATTCCTCACCAATGAATATAATAATGAATTATAAAATAAGGCCGCGGTGGCCTAGTGGTAAGGCCTCGGCTTTGGGGCCGGAGGGCCCCAGGCCCGAAACCCGATTCCACCGAAGATCCGCCGTGTATGGGGCCTGCCGCACGCCAAATCATACGTAGTTGTCAAACGTCCTCCCGCTGGCGTGGCGTGGCAGCCTGGAGAGGGGGTGCCAGCCCAGGCGCCGTCCTCGTCATCTGACCGAGGCTCAAAATTACGAGGTCCGTCCCAAAATAGCTCTCGT
Source organism: Araneus ventricosus (assembly GCA_013235015.1). Classification (NCBI taxonomy): domain Eukaryota; kingdom Metazoa; phylum Arthropoda; class Arachnida; order Araneae; family Araneidae; genus Araneus; species Araneus ventricosus. Next base: position 59,415 of record BGPR01008845.1, on the reverse strand, counting down.
GTTGCTTCAAAAACGGGACGTTAATATAACTAAATTAAAGGAATTATAAAATATATTAATAACTAAAAAGATGGAAATATTCAAGATAAAATAAGTGTTTCTGTCACTTTCCAAAATACATCAGGCGAAATCTAATTTTGGTGTGAGTTCTAAGTCAGTGCCAAGGCTTTTAAATTGAAACTTCTGTCATAAAAGGATTGGACGTTCAAAATGTTTGAGTTAAAGACTAATAATCTCTGTCAAAAGTACAATAATTTCACATCAATAAAATTGACCAAGCGAAGTGGGGATTTGTTTTAATCCACTGTTTGGTATTTCGTCTGTGTGTACATTCGTTCACACGCCTTCATGGCTAGACGCACTGTTCGAATTTCTTCTGATTTGGCACAAATATTTCTTGAGACCATATAAAACGACTTATATGTAAGAATTTTTAATTTTTTTATTTCGTTTAAAGATGGTCCCGTTTTAATGATGTTAATGTGTAGAAGAGTCAGTGATGAATTTCGCACCATTAAATCAGTTGAATATTTTTTGTAATATCAAGACATTTCCTTTTGTTACACTTATAAAACCAGATAATTAATTTAATTTTGTCAAAGCAATCAATGTTTTGTTGATAAAACTTGAAAGCGAAGATTTGTTGAAATAATTCGCACTGGAAAAGAGAGGAACGATCATAGTTCCGTGTTGAGAGTTGGTTGTTCCTGTTTAGTTCCATCCAAACTTGTTTTAATCTTTTCTTAAAAGTGTGAACTTTCCAGATATTGCCCGTAAACGCGATTACTTCTTCTTCTTCCTCTTTTTGCATACTCAGGGGTGCGTGAAAATGGAAGAGGAAGATTTTATACTTCATACGTGAGTCGGAATTTTTTTTCTGCTCACTCACAAATCTCTTCTGTTTATATCTTTTTCTGCTCACTGCCATATCAGAAAGGTCACTATGTGTAATTAAAGTTTTTTTATTGATAAATAGATGTGATTGCTTTTAAACTATCCTATTTCGTTTACATTTCCATTGTTTTCATTAAGTTTACTGGGTTTATTAAGTTTTGTACGTAATTTTACTCTTGATTAAGTAATTTAAAACTTGTTAGTTTTACTGAACTTTCTCATTCTAAAGACAAGTATTAGGCTTTACACCCTCTTGGGTTGGCTTGGTTTTGTGTGGATTTTAAATAAATAAACAGATTTGCGGATGAAATAATTTTTATTTATTATTGTTGCTGATGCATAATCAGCAACATTATTTTGTTAAAACAAAATCTGTGTTTTTGATAATTTTGTATATATTTTTATTTTTCATATGTTTCTGGTTTTGTTTTCTGTATATATTTAGATAATATACATGTTTCAATAATTAGTAAGTTACACTGCTTGGAAAGACAAAACAGGGCAGAAATTTTACAATAATGGTATTTGTACACTAAAATTTAATAGAAAAGCTCTTTTTCAACTTAGTCACTTCCTTTATTTAAATATTTGCCGAGACGTGGCAAGCGTTTCTATTTGTTCCCTGCGAAGAATTCCCCCAAAACGTCGAATCAGTGGAAATTTTACACCCTCGGGTACTAAGTTTTATTTTTGATGAGAAATGATGCACCCGACTTTCGTCCCCCTTGGCAGTTTTGTCCTCATTTACTTCCTGTTAATAACAATTCAAAAATACAAAAGCAGTTTCAAAACGATTCCCTTTGTGTTTGTTAGTCAAAAGACAAAGCACCCATCTAGATCTCAAGAGTTTGATGAGAATTTGGAAATTTGTTGTCTTTGAACAATAAAATTTGAAAATAGAATGATTTAGACGAATGAAATTTGGTATCTCGTGTTTCTAACAGAAATGTAAATTTCTACCAGATTTTTTACGGAATGCGTGTTTTGGAAGTTTATCGGTCTACCCGTCCTTACGCACGTGATCACATTAATAAGCACTCAAAGAGTTGGATGGGTAAAATTTTTATTTGTTTTATAATTTGAATTTAGAGACCTATCAAAATTCGGACGAAATCCAACAATGGGTAGAATTTTTGTCGGCCTGCATATTTGCGCTTGTGAGAATCAGATAATCCGGAAAAACAACGAGAAGTTAAATGATATTTCGTATGTGGTTTTGTAACCAAATACATAAATCTGCCTCAAACAATAGATTGATTCGATTGAGTCGACAGGAATACTTCCAAAACGCATATTAGTTTTCTCCTCCTTATACTACGATGCATACCTCAGGGGGCACATAAAGTTCACGGAGGAGAAGCAGCCGTATAATTAAGCTGGTTCTCGCTTCCCTTGAGGGTACAATAACGGTGGGCCTCCGAGCCTAGCACCAGTGATAGTACTTTCCTCCTTCGGGAGGGTCTGCCTTTTGCCCGGTGAGAGGCTACTGGGACTCCGGCCTCAGTACTCTACCTATTTCAGCGGCTGTCACACAGTTGTACCCGGGAGCTACAGCAGGGAGGGGTGATTCGGTTCTCCGGTTACACTACGATGCACAAATCGTGCCATATTGCGTCATTTTGCACGAAGCTGGGCAGGGAAGAAGATTTCATTCCGGCTAGTGTTCATATCGGTTGCTAAGTGCCTGATGTTCCATCCCATCCGGTGACTCACATACGATGATTTACCTACCTAATAAATTCTAGTTTCAAAATAATAATCAAAATTTAAGTTATTAAATTCCAATCCACTGGAATAACGTAGTGCAGAAATTTCTTCGAAAAGAAGATTTTGGAATTATTTTTATAAGGAAATGCAAAGAATTTTAATATTCGATTATACTCAAAAATTCCTCTTGTATTTAAAATATGGAATATAATTCATTTTAAAGTTATTATTTTTTAATAGAAGAATATTAATAATAGTTATTATTTTTTAATAGAATAGAATAGAACTTGCAAAGAAGACCAGAATTTTTTATTAATTACAAGTGATTTTGGAAGCTTAACTTATTTATGGTTAGTATTTTATTATTTTATTTAACAAGGACCGTTATTTGGTAAAAAATTTTCTACGATTAAAACTTCGTTCTTACGTTTTTCTCCGTTGAATTTAAAACGTTATGAGTGAACGAAAATATAAGATCCATAAATCTATTCAAAAAATTTTTAGTATCCGAGTGATGCTGATCTTTTGATAATTTGCATACAGGCTTATTCATATACTTTAAATTCATTTTTTTTCATGATTTTGTTATTTCAGTTAATTTCAGTCCAGCTCTCGACGTTTAATCTTCATCATTATCACGCAATTCATTTTTTTTATATTTCATCAGAGTATTTCTAACAGAAATGTTTATTTAATAAGCTGATTACTTTTTAGACATAGTATCAAAAAATTCTGCAAGATTAAAGATTTATAATTACATCTGAAATAGTAAAAAATTATGAATCACTTCATTCCACAAATGAAAAAAGTAATCCTATGACAAAAATTTAAAAAAAATTTTAATTAATGCATGAAACTTTAAAATTCTATAACTTTAGACCGCCATTTCTCAAAAGATTAAAAAACAGTTTTGTGATCAAATATAAGTTTCGTTGTTTTAGAAATAAAATTTTTTTCGTGAAATTTATTCCATTTTACTCCGAAAGAAAATGAAAAATAACTCTTCGGCACAAATCGCTATATCAAAGAACATGATTTTCATTTGGGTTTGATTTTATGCAAAATTGTTTCATACTTTATTTCTTATCTACTATTGTAACAGTCGATGAAGCCAAGCGTGAAATAAAAATACAAAGAAAAAAAGGTTCCAAGAACCTTCTCTTTTGCTTACTACTTTAAAATTTATTTCATATTAATTCTTTGAGTTTTACAAGTAACAGCAAGCAAACATTAAATGGGAAATGTGATTTCTATTTCTAGTTTGGTCTTCCGGATTGGCATACATATATATCGAAACATTTTGCTTACTTTTAATCGAATTAAACACGATATGCCTATTTGAATATCCGAAAGTACTTTTGTTAATCTCGTGTTACTTCATAGCTTAGAAAATCCGGGAAATTTTTCTTTTGGGCGTTTCTCACTTTGTTTCATTCACTTCGAGCAGTTGTATCGTTTGTTGGCAGGACCGTAACAATGTCTCTGAATTCATAATTTTAATACTAATAATTTGACTGTAGCAACATTCTGAATAAGTTTAAAAAATATTCACCGTGGTTTAACATTAAAAAAAAGAGTTATTTGAAGCTAAACGAGTTACAGATGGGTTAGGAAAATGAAAAGAAGATATACTTACATTTTTCTGTTCTGCAAAAATGCTATTATTATATTTTTAAGAAGAATTGATGTAGAGACATCAATAATATGTTTCCATCAGGTTTAGAATACATCTTAAGAAAATTTAATTCCATTAGTCTTTTCTTAATGTCATAGTTCTAATCCTTCAATATTTGAAGTGTTTAAAAATTTTATTAGATCTCTTATGAATTATGAGGCTTTTAATTTTTGACATAAGTAGTAGAATTGTGATCCACATTCTACGAGGTAATCATCAGAGACCAATAGAAAGAAATAGAATTGCCTATCAAAAACAGAAATAGAAACTTTTTCCATCATTGGAACAAAGGAATAAAGAACAATAGAAGCAACTAAAATAACAGACAAGAATCAAAAATGAAATAGAAAACAACAATCAGAAAACAAATAGCAAACAATAATAAAAAATAAGCTGGAGGCAACATTGAAACAATGGTAGTAAAAATTAATTACAACAACAGACAATAATTAAAACAAATAAAATGAAAGACAGCTATAGATTAAAAGAGACGCTGAAAAGGACACTACTGATTTTATTTTACGAAAAGGAAATAGTAATTTAACTAAAATTTCGAGCACCCAAATTCGTAGTATTGCCTGAATTTGGATGGAAATTCGCAATAAAACTACCGAGAGCTGAACAGATATGATAAGTAACTAATAATTCATAAATTGTAAATAGAAAATAATATTTAACTATAATATTTTTTAAATAAATATAAATATGCATTGGTTTTTTGCTGCTATTTAAAACAAGTAATTAAATTTTCCTTTCTAATAGTTGAATAGCTATTTAGCATCATTTCATTGAAATAAAGAAGAATAGTTTTAGAGCAGTAAAAAAAGAAATATGTGCTTGAACAAGAAATATTTCGATTGTAACGAACAACTCCTTTAAAATCAGTGGAAAAATAAAATATTTAGAATATTTATAAGAAGTTATTAATAAATCTTTTCATTAATATATCAATCCTTTATTTACATTTTCAGAAAATGCGAAATCTAGATTTGATAACATGTTTCAGAATATCTCTGTTTCTAAAACTGATTTCTCGTCCTATTAAAACATTTTAAAAATTGAAATAAACTAAACAGACTTAAATTATCTTTGAGATTTAATTAATCTGTGGGATTTTAACATTCTGTGTAAATATCTAATAACGATATTTCGATTTTTATTGCTCACTTTTAATGGAATTCTGTAAGATTATTTCACAGGAATTGGAGCTTTTCTTCGCCAATCTACGCTATTGTTACTGTCTTAATACTCAGAAAAGCTTATAGATAGAAGAGTTCAATAGACAATAAAAATGTTTCTTTCGGAAAAATATTTATTTGTTCTCTGAGTGGTTTAAACTGTAATAGGATATTAAATATTGTTCTGATTTATATAATGAATTTTAGTAAATGAAGTTTGTGTTTGAAATTAAATGACTTTTTTTATAAAATAATATTATATTTCCGTGGAGTACATTATATGTAATTTCCGTACTTGTCTAACTCTAATTACATAATTTACGAGAGCGTTAATGGAATTTTTCATGCTTCTTTTTAAATATATCTTTCTTCTTTTAAATTGTAACAAAAATGAAAGTTGCGTAATATAAATTAACTTGCTTAAGTCTATAATTTTTTGAATAAAATGCCGAAAAGGAGATTGAATTGATGGAAACCGTATTTTAAATTCAATTCAACTTTTTTTATGTTACTTTCGGCTAAATTTGAATGATTCAGTGATTTGAACAGTCTTCGAAACTTTTGAAAACACGTTTGGGAAAATAAGATATTTTATTTATAGTCAAAATAATGTCGAAATTAGGGATTCTAATGCACTTTGAGTTATTATAAATGAAATTAACTCTTTTTTAAATTTTAATTATTTTGTTCTCTGAATTGAGTACTTTTTAATGTAATAAATTTTCTGGAAAGACCATTGTATTGAAATTAATATTGTCTTCTGTTATGCTGTATTCATTAACATAGAAAATTAGATGCCACGTTTCTAAAATAAAAAGTCATTACTATGGGATATATATAATAATTTTCTTATCTCTTTTGCTCACACTTCACATTTCGAATGCATTTAAAGACGATAATTAATTTATAAATTACATTCAAATATTATCTTTTTCATTTACGAATTTAAATTTAAAATTTATTTTAAATTTTTTATTAAAAGTATTGTCCACAAAATCACACTTCTTCCGATTTCATATTTCACCTAAATTAAAAACCAAATACTATACTTATATGGAACAGTCGAATTCCTTCGATTCCTTGATAAACTATTTTTTGTACAGTATATACTTTTCTTCTACTGTTCAGAGATATTTCTTTTGAGATTAAGATTTAAAAAATATGTAGCTATACACAAGCTACTTTTCTCTTGCCCAGAAACAATTTCCACGAGTTATTAATGGAATCTTACCATCAGATCTGTTGTAATTCGCAATTATTAACTTGATTTATTTCCGTAAATTTCATTTTCCCAGATGCTCTCTTCGTGCCCAATATGAAAGTAGAAGAAAAAGAATAATAGAACAGAAACGGAATGCGTGACAGAATAAGACAACATTTTGAATATTTCTGTATTCAGGCTTGAAATTTTATAAAAGAATTTGTACCACTTCTCATATTAGAGAACTTTCTATAAAAATTTTAAATTCGAACCGTTATCAGAAAGTTCGTAACTGTCAATGGTTTCTTTAATGTAAAGTTCGGATTATTATATCTGGGCTGGAAAATCTAAATAGATAGATTATATTTGGATGTGTTATGAGAAAGTGAATTTGACAGAGCGAGAAGCTAAAAGTTCTAAGCTTAGATTATTAGTCGTGTCCGACACAACAGAGGAATGAAAATAGCAATGAAGTGAAAGGTCTGCTTTCCCCTCTACTCTTGCTTCTCATTGTCCTAGGAAGCGAGATACTTTCAGAAGCAGAGTTCACACAGTACAACATAAATAATAGTGATTAAACTCTCTTCAGGGATATGAGCTCCATCGACCAACCTGTTGACTGTTTTAAATTTCATGTCTGTAAAGATGACATTTTATAATAAATTTTTACCTCATTTCTTGATACGCTAAATTTTGAAATTCTGTTCAGTTATTTTCTGCATTATGACAATTCCATATAGTAATTTTTCACAAATGGATTATCAACCAACCGCTTAACTTATCTTGATTTGGTTCAATACAAGGGGCGCCATCTGGTGCTGAATTTGATAACAAATGATTACACGATTCCTCATCAATGAATATAACAATGAATTATGAAATATATTTATAACTAAATAGATGAAAATATTCAAGTTTAAAAGAGTGTTTCTGTCACGTTACAAAATATATCAAATCTCTCAGGCGATATCTGGTTTTGGTGCGAGTTCTAATTCTGTGCCAATACTTTTGACGTAAAACGACGTTTTGACGTTCAGTCTTAAAAGGATTGAACGTTCGAAATTTTTGAGTTAAAGACTAATAATCTGTGTCAAAAGCTCAATAAAATTGACAGAGCGAAGTGGGGGTCTGTTTTAATCCACTGTTTGGCATTTAATCTGTTTGTACTTTCCTTTTTATGCAGACACGACCAAACGCAGAGTTCGATTTTCTTCTGATTAAGCATAAATATTTCTTGAAGCCATGTAAAACGACTTATATGAAACAATTTTAATTTTTTTATTCTTTTTAAAGATGTTTCCGTTTTAATGTTTTCAATGTGTTGGAGAGTCAGTGGTGAAATTGGCATCATTAAATCAGCTGAATAATTTTTTAATATCCAGACATTTCATTTTGTTACACTTATAAAAGCAGATATTTAATTTCTTTTTGTCAACACAATCAATGTTTTGTTGATACAACTTGCAAGCAAAGATTTGTTTAAATAATTCTCACCTAAAAAAGAGAGGGATGATCATAGTTCCGTGTTCATAGTTCCGTGTTCATGGTTGGTTGTTCGTGTTTAGTTCCATCTAATCTAGTTTTGATATTTTCTTGAAAGTATAATCCTTCCAGATGGGGTCCGGAAACACGATTATGCCTTCTTGGAACTTACGCCGAAGTAATCCGTCCTTCAACTTGACTTTGAATAAAAGAAGTAAATTTATTCTATCTGCAAGACAGGATAAAAATCCCAGATTATTGGCTGTTATTGCATCCTCAACATTTTACATCTGAACATAACTTTTTTATTGCTTATAGTTTCGGCGTTAGGTTATTTATATTTTTAATGAAAATGGTTCCTAGTTCTTCTCTTTCTGAATCCTTTACAGGAATTGAAAATAATTGATTCGCTTTTTGAGAATACTATTTGCTTTTCTTTTTAATGTTTAAGAGGAGTCGTCGATGAATGAAAATAAATAATATAATGTTTTGGGCTTATTTACACCTAATCTTGAGCCGCATATCTTATTTGTTCCTTCTTCTCTTTACATTCCAAATTGAAAGGTGGCGAAATTTCTTTTTATTATAAATAATTTTCGAGCGATTCCGAGATGAGGAGGTTGCTTGATTGCTAAAAGGAGAGGCTGTTGTGTTTTCCTCTCGTAAGTCAAATTAAAATTGCTGTTAAAAAATCTTACAGAATTCTTTTAAAAGCGAGCACTGAAAATCGAATGTAAGATTAGATAAAAGCACGGAATGCTAAACTCAAACAGTTTAATTTTTCATTATTAATTAAATCTCAGGGATAATTTTAGTCAGTTTGGTTTATTTGAGTTTTTAAAATGTTTCAAGAGGAGGACAAATCAGTTTTAGAAACAGAGATATTCTGAAACGCGTTATCAAATCTAGAATTCGTATTTTCTTACATTCTAATTGAATGATTGAGAGATTATTGTAAATATTTATTATAACTTTTTAGAAATATTCTAATTAGTTTATTTTTCGACTGATTTTAAAGGAATTTTTCATTGGAATCGAAATATTTCTTATTTTAAACACATTTCCTTTATTTTACTGCTCTAAATATATTTTTCTTTATTTTAATGAAAAGATTCTAAATAGCTTTTAAAATACTAGAAATGAATTTAATTACATGTAATAATAATAGGAGAAAAAAATCAGTGCAGATTTATAGTTATTTAAAATTTAATATTACAGTTAAATTTCATTTTATATTAACAATTTATGAATTTTTCTTTTATTTACCGTATCTGTTGAGATCTCGGCAGTTTTATTGCCAAGTTCCATCGAAATTCAAGATATACTACGAATTTTTCTTGAAATTTTATTATATTTAATATTTCTTTTTAGTAAAATAAAATCAGAAATTGCTAGGTTGTTCTTCAATTTTTCTTTTGATCTAAAGCTGTCTTTCATTTTTATTTGTTTTAATTATTGTCTATTTTTGTAATTAGTTTTTAATACCAATGTTTCTTTGCTGCCTCCATCTTTATTTGTTTTATATTTCTTTGCTGTTCGATTTCTGATTGTTTGTTTGCTATTTCTTTTTTTATTAGTTTTTCATTATTGTACTTGCTTCTATAGTTCTTTACTCCTTTGTTTGGTCCATTGTCGGATAATGCTTCTTGTTTCGTAGTTGATTTTGTTTCTTTTGACCTCTGATGATTTGTCCATACAATATGGATCACAATTCTACTAATTATGTCTGTAATTAAAAGTCTCAAGAATCATAAAAAGAAATCCTATATATTTATTAAACACGTCAAATGTTCAAGGATTAGAAATAACACATCAAGAAAAGATTAATAAAATTCAATTGTCTTAAGAAGTATATTAAACCTGTTGGAAATATATTATAGATGCATTTACATCAAATTTGTTTTAATACAATCATAATAATAACAACATTTTGGCACCACAGAAAAATGTAATTATATCTTCTTTTAATTTTGCTAACCCGTCTGTAACTCTTTTCGTTTCAAATAACTTATTTAATGCTAAATTACGGTGAATATTTTGGAACTTTACTCAGAATGTTGAAAGCTGAAATTATAAGTATTAAAATTATGAATTCAGAGAAATTTCTACGGATCTGCCAACAAACGTTCCAACTGTTCGAAGTAAATGAAACCAATCGAAAACATCTAGAAGAAAAATATCCCGGATTTTCAAAGCTATGAAGTAACACGAGATTTACAAAAACACTTTAGGATATTCAATTTGTCATATCGTGTTTAATTCCATTAAAAGTAATCAAAATTTGTCGCTGTATATGTATAGTAATACGAAACACCATACTAGAAAAAGAAATCACATTTTAAATTTAACATTTTCTGCCTGTTGCTTGTAAAATACATAGAGTTACTTTGAAACAAGTTTTAAAATAAAAAGCAAAAGAGAATGTTCTTGGAACATTTTTGCTTTATATTTTTATTTCACGCTTTGTTTCATCGGCTGTTACAAAGGGAGATAAAAAATAAACTATGATACAATATTGCATAAAATTCAACACTAATATAAATCATGTGCTTTGATATAGAACTTTGTACCGTAGAGTTATTTATCATTTTCTTTCGGAGTAAAATGAAATTACTTTCACGAATAAATTTTTTATTTCTAAAACGGCGTAATTTATATTTAATGGCAACGCTGCTATTTAATCTTTTGATGAATGGCAATGTGAAGTTATCGCATTTTAGTTATGCAACATAAGCTGGCTGAATGTTTAGACTTACGATATTCTAATTTCCGAATCACGATAGGATTCTCTGGCTTCTTTTTTGAATAAAATAACTGATGTTTTAGTTTCTAATCAACACATATATACCACTTTCAAATTTCATATAAATATGAATTCAGCAAATTATTTAAAATGTTATGAATTAAAGAAGATATGATTTATATATTATATTATTATAGTATAAAATTATTTCTGAGTTCATATTTTCATACAAAACCTATAAATGTAGGTGAAATTTGTACATGATTCAATCAAATAATTAAAATCAGTTTATTTACACGCAGTTTCACTAAAAGATGAAGGCCTTTTGCAGTAAAAATTGAAAAAAAGGGGAATTTGTTAAATGACAGCATTCAACTGAGAAGTTGACTCATTGAAAAGTGTTAAAAAGTCAAAACTTTATTCAGCCTAACTGAAAATTCAGAGGAAATTTAATGCATTGTTAAAGCATCTACTCAAAATATCATTAACAACATCATATGTGGTCAGTATAAATGAGTGAATTTAATATAAATGAGTTGAGGTAAATATAAATGACATCCTGAATTTCCATTATTTCACACTTTTGAAACATTTTTTTCAAAACTATTCAGATGAGAAAGTACACTTTTTTTAATATTTCAAAACTTGATAAGTTAAATATGCTGCATTTTATTTGATGAATTGCATCATACATAAATTTATCCAATGCAAATATAAATTTTTTTCAAGAAATATATGCAAGCCTAAATAATAATAGAATTACAAATTTAAAAATGTAAATCATATTTAATTTTTTTGAACTCTTGTTGGATTTTATATAAACATCTAACAAAAGAAAAAAAATACTGTGCATATCCTGGGTGACGGACGCTCGACGTAAACTTTACGACAGAAGCATAAAACATTACTAAATCACATTAAAACTCGGATAAACCCATTTAATCATGCAGAGAAGAGTCGCACGAAGGAATAGCAACGACCATTAGACAGATTTGGCTCCGAAAGTAAGAAAAATCCCGTTTGTCTTGAAATTTGCGCAGGCGCGCCCGGTGGAACGTTTAGGAAATATACGTTGTCAAGGATGCAGCTGCCTATTACGATGACGAAAAGCTCAATATCTTCACCTATGACAACCACAGACGAATGTGTTGGAGCCAAAGGCGGCTTTCTTTGCATTTCATGTTCACTAAGGAGAACTTTCTCATCAGGATGGAGATGAGTCGATCCGTGTTCTTCGGATTGGTCAGCAATTTTTCTTGGGAAACAGTGTGTACCATCGTTTCATAAAACATTACTTCGCTTGTACTTTGTTTCCGTGATCTTCTGTCTTGTTCTGCACGTTCTTAGCCTCCTACTCTTTCATTTAGAGGATAGGCAACGAAAATTACTAGAGCAGTTGGTTTGTACGGGTAATAACAAATGCCACAATATTATCACAAATTGATGTAAAAATTGAACCCTTGTTCCAGATGATTCTGCGCAGCAAGTATCCTCCGTCAATAATATGCACACTGCTTTCTGCATTAAAATCCTATGTTCATGTCCTGAAGGTTTGTACAAAAGTATTCCGTTCCTTTCCCATTTCACCTTCATCATACAGTGGTAATAGAATGGGGCACAGTTCCTATGTCAGAAAATCTTCTAGTTCTTCATCCGATTGCTTTGTAACGCTAATTTTCTGGAAAAGCGTCGTAGGCTTGACAGATACACTATCATACATCTATAGTCTGACAACGGATTCCGAGACTACCACTTTTGGACGATTTTACACAGGAAAGGGGTGTCAGGCAATGAGTCATGTGCGCGTATTTCCGGAGTTCTTTCTTAGATCACGCTCAGTAAAATGTAAACATCAACCTTCCATTCTTCACTTTCCCCCTATTTCGATGAAAATAACTCCGCCCTGCGCATGTGCAAAAGAGAGGAAGATTTCCGAATACGTTGCTATGTAATAGGCGTTACTCATTAGAGCTAGTTGTTGCACTCTGTCATTTCTTTTGAATTTCTCAGTATGAAAATTTCTTCCTTCAATTTTTTTGATACCAAGATTACCTTCCTTATTGCCCATGTGACAATTGATCCTTTAGTCTCCAACTACGCCGTTGCTTATTGAATTCAAGTTGGAATATTGTGGGAAAGGAATATAGTGATTGAACCAATCCATTATAATTATCTCGCTGGATTCCCGAGTCACTGATTCCGAAATGTTGATCAGAGCTTTTTCAAATCAACACCACAGAAATTTTCAATTCCATCGATAATATGTTGGAGAGCTATCATCCCCTGCGTCTTCCTAGCTAGTGCACTAACACCACGGGAATAAGTGAGACCCCCAAAAGTTTTAATGTTTTTACATTAATGACTGTTCAATAGTCATACCACTCGACAGGCCAGACCAGAACTTCAAGATCCGCTGAATAGTGAAGTTACTTTGAGTTGTAAATTTTTCATACTCTTCTGCTCCCACTGTACTCTTGAAGTCCTGCGTATCATGAAAATATAAATGGGCACACTTGGCATCTGGAAACTGGCCGCTAGCAGGAAAATAAGAAAGCATTTGAAAGTAGAGAGATTTAGAGGAAATTTTGTGCAGATTCTGTAAGTATATTCATAATATAATAATTTTAACTGACTTTAGAAGTATAACTAATAAAAATTTTATTTGCGCAAAGAGCTTTACGATAGAAAAGGTACATTAATTAAGCAGAACTTGATTTAGTAAGATAGATAATTTTGTGCTAACAGATAGGAAAATTTATTATTTTACAAGCCGCGATTGGATGTGAGTCAAATATTCCTCAAAATTCAACCAGTTATAGCACCTAAACAGTACGCGTAACGAAAAAAAAATGGACATAAATTGCATGAAATTTTGTGCTGATTATTTTTATAATGATTTTTTAATGATGATATTCAAAATTTGATAGTGTTTGAGTTATAAAACTGGAGGAAAATCTATTTCACCCTAACTTTTTCCATTATGAAAATTTGATCAATTTATATTATTTCCCATTTAATACTTAAATCTATCAACAATCTAACCAAATTTTATTTTAAACGATATCGATTTTCAAATCAACCGCGAGTAAAAACTGAGGCAGAAAATTGTGTTCCCTATCTCATTTCTCACTACCCGAATATTATGCGCAGACGAAAAAGTAACTACAAGTAGTTTGAAATATGGAGCGTTGTAGTGCCGAATTCCTCTTCCGCGCATGCGTAGTTACAGAGCGCAAACTTGCCCCTTCCTTGACTTATCACGTTTTCAAGCTGAAAGTGGAACTGTGAGATCCGAAGAACCAGAAAAGCTGAAACAGAGTTTTCGGAGTTTTTGCATAGCGGAAATTTTTTTCGCGAGCCAAAACGTTAAAAAAAGTAAGGAAATACAGAATAATTAATTATAAATAAAACTTTAACTGAACAGAGTATTTTTATATTAATTAAAATGAAAGAAAGTTTTTGCAATTCAAAGGATTTTTTCGATAAATGTTAGTTATAAATGCTGATGAGAAATTTTCAGGCTTACAGACGTTTTCCAAATTTTCGCAACCTCCCAATATTCTGTAACATCTATTTAAGATCTTTATTCATAGTTTAAGAAGCCACGATTTCGGTTAAAACACTTTTCGCTTCAAGGAACAGAATTTCTGAAAGAATATTGATAAGTGTATTCCCATTTTAAAATATCACAGTTCGCATTTAAATATATGAAATAAAATAAATTACTCTTTTTTTTCATTTTATTTTTAACTTGACGATCCCCGTTATTACATACTACATCAGAAATTCAAGTCTGCCTATTAACATTAAAAAAATAATAAAATATTTTCTGTCGCACGCAATATGAATCGGGATATGTTATATGTACCTGTTTCAATTTCAAAGAGTAAAATTTTTACTAGTTATGCAAGCATCAAGGTCAATGTTTTTAATCTTTTCGCTGCAAATAAAACGAGAAGAATAGGTTTTATTTTTAAATAATTTTTAAGGATCCTAATAAATGATATTCACTCATTTTTATTTTTATATGAAGCTATACTGTAACATTTTTTTCTTGTTAATTCATAAGAAAATTATTTTTACTGTAATTTTTTATTGTTCAGCCGCAGATGTGTGAATCTTTATAAATGTAGAAAGAAATATAGGAGAAGGAAACGAGAAACAATTTTTTATTTTAAACTTTTTATTAAAATTAATTTTTTTAAATACTTAATTCTCAGAAGAGAACAAATGTTATAAATTTGTTCATTGAGTATATAACTACTCAAAGCTAATGGAAAAAGAGAAAAAAGTAAGTGTTACAAATATGCAACACTGCACAGTGAAGGATTAAAAGTTACAGCACCCTTAAGGTAACATAACACGAGCCGCAACTGTTCGATAGATTAAATTTATTGTTACAATTATACTAAATTTATAAAATAAATTTTTATCGACATTACTACCAGGTGGTGCTATAGAAACCATGCATTTTCATTGAAAATAAACAAATGCAGAGAACTGCAGTTATCTAACACACCAGAAAATCAAGGAAAAGTCGATTACAATATTCAGTCTTTAAAAGTATGAAACAATTCAAGTTAAATAAGAGGTGAATAATTCGCAAAAATATATAGGCAGATCATATGTATGACACGGATATTAACTGTTTATAATCAGTTTAACTCCCCCAAAATTTCAATAATCATTTTTAAAATATTATTTTTTTCAATTTCATCATTTCTTTCTCTTTTCCCATGCTTTAACAGACTTAGATTTTCTCATTTTTAAGCATAGATAAATTTTTCCTCCCTTCGGAAATCTACGAGAGATGTGAAATGGTGAAAGATATATTGGAAAACTTCCCTTTCTTTCCGAAATCTAGGGAAGAGTAAATTTCAAAGAAGAGTGATAAGACATTTCATTCACGTCATTCTGAATAGAAAATACCACAAAGACATTCTTAATTCATGGATCAATATCCTCTTCAAAGTTCTTTTGTCATATCTTTAGCCAATTTTTATTTTCGAGATAGAGCGTTGAATTTGTATTTTTTCATCCAAAATTTTCCGCATATTGCCTTCCCATAGGTTAAAGCATTGTTTATACAATTATCATTTATACTTCGTTTAGATTTATGCGTCGTTCCATCATAGTCCCAATTAATTCCTAACCATTTTAATGACAATGTATTTCGTTTAAAGGATACAAAGGACGTACAGATTCAGTTATATGTCTTTGTCCCTTCTCATAAAATTCCGAAATTTTCTGCCTCTTTCTTCTTTTACGTTCCTATTAAGCGGGGAAGGGACTTTTCCCTAGAAAGCAAGATGTAAAGACCAACGTCTATACTCATGACGCAGCATAACTAAATTTGTCTCTTGCTCCAACAAACTCCAAAACAAACAAACAAAGAAATAAACCTATATCCACATAAATCGAATAAAATAAAAAAATATATAATTAGAGCTTAAGATATGTAATAAACGTACTGATTTCTCATCTAGTTGATGAATGTTTAATTTTAAAATCCTATTATTGTTTTCAATTGTACATAGAAATATAGCAATACTATTTAAAAACTAAAATTATAATTTTTAATTGGATTTGCTTAAGTTCGATTAAATTTAGGGTAATCAAAGTTGTTTATTAAAATTTCGATTATAAGTCGTTTCTTTTATATATCGTTTGATATCAGTCACTTGAAAGACGTATAAGATGACTGATTTCTTCGATTCAAAAGTATCAAGAAAATCTATAAATGCCTGAAACATTTGTAATGCAATACAATTCGTATGCGATGTGATTTATAGCCAATTTCTGATGAAATAACCAAGGAACTCGTGATATCGAAAATTCTTAGAAAGTGTATCTAATTATTTCAAGTGTAGAGAAAAGATTTATTTTTGCATAGAAACCGAAACAGGAAATGACAATTTTAGCTACTTACTTTAAATGGCAAAATAATTTTCTTCTGCTGTTCAGAGATATTTCTTTAAAGATTAAAATTTAAAAATAGGTAGCTATAGACATGCTACTCTCATGCTCAGATGCTGTGTCCACGAATCATTAATTAAATCTTTCTATCAGATTTGTTTTAATTCGTATCTACTTAACGGATTATATTACTGTAAATTTCACTTTCCCAGAGCTTTTCGGCCTGCCCAGCATGAAACTAGAAGAAGTACAGCAGCTACGGAAAAAGGAAACAAGAGAAGAATGTAAGAGAGAAAATGATAAAATGAGACATCATTTTGCATAGTTTTGCATGAAAGAACAAAAATTCATAAAAGAAGTTGTACCACTTTTAATGTTGCGGAACTTTCTATAAAAAATTTTCAAATTCATTGCTCTACAGTTTTGTGTTTCCTATTTTTTCCTTTAATATAAGGCCTAGATTATTATATCTGGGCTGGTAAATCTAAATTTAGTCTTATTGTGTTTAAATGTGGATGCGTTATGAGAACGTGAATTTTAAGGTGAACTAAGCTAAAAGTTCTAAGGCGTGATTATTATTCGTGTCCAATACAACAGAGGAGTGAGAATAGTAATGGAAGTGTAAGAAATTCAAGAGACTGCTTACCTCTCTCACCTGCCTCCTGCTTGTGCAAGGAAACGAGCAACTTTCAGAAGCAGAATTCACACAGTACTGCACCTGTAATGTGAGTGATTAAACTTTCGTGAGGGATATGGGTTCCATTAAACAACCTGTGGACTGTTATACATTTCATGTCTGTAAAGATGAGATTTTGTTATCAATTTTCCCTTCATTTCTTGACAGGCTAATAGTTTGAAATTCTGTACAGTTATTTTACTTCTGATGACATGCAATATATTAATTTTTTCAAATGGATTATCCACCAACCCCTTAACTTATTTTGACTTGATTCATTACGTGTGGCGACATCTGGCGCTCAATTTGACACCAATTGATTTCACGATTCCCGCCAATGAATAGGATGATGAATTATGAAATATATTAAAGACTGAAAAGATGAAAATATTTAAGATAAAAAGAGTGTTTCTGACACGTTACAAAATACATCAAAACTCTCAAGGACAATCTGGTTTTGGTGCCAATGCTTTTGAGATAAAACTTCTACCTTAAAACGATTGAACATTTAAAATTGTTGAGTTAGACTAATAATCTGTGTCAAAAGTTCAATAAATTCACATCAATAAAATTGACAAAGCGAAATGGGGTCTGTTTTAATCCACTGTTTGGCTTTTCGTCTGTTTGAAAATTCCTTCTTACGTAGTCACAATCAAAAGCGCAGTTGGATTCTCTTCTGATTTGGCACTTGAAGCCATATAAAACGACTTATATGTAATATTTTTTTATTATTCCTTTCAAAGATGGTCCCGTTTTAATGTTTTCAATGTGTTAGAGTGTCAGTAGTGAATTTAACATAATTAAAGTAACTGAATAATTTTGGTAATATCGAACCATTTCATTTTGTTACACTTATAAAAACAGATATTTAATTTAATTTTCACAATACAATCAATGTTTTGTGGATACAACTTGAAAGCAAGGATTTGTTTAAATAATTCGCGCTGCAAAAAAGAGAGAAATGGTCATTGTTCCTTGTTGAGAGTTGGTTGTTTGTGTTTAGTTCCATCTAATCTTGTTTTAATCTTTTCTTGAAAGTATTATCTTCCCAGATAAGGTCTGGATACGCGATTACGTCTTCTTGGGACAATCCGGAATTCTCCTATATTTCACATGATTTTGAATTAAAGAATTAAATTTATTCTATCTGTAAGAAAGGATAAAAATCCCAGATTATTGATTGATATTGCATCCTCAACATTTTAGATCACATTACAACTTTTTATTGCTTATAATTTCTGCGTTAGGTTATTTATATTTTTGATGAAAATTATTCCTGGTTCTTCTTTTTCTCCTTACATTCCAAATTGAAAGGTGGGGAAATTTCATTTTATTATATATATTTTCGAGTGATTCAGAGATTAGGAGGTTGCTTGATTGCTAAAAGGAGAGGCTCTTTTGTTTTCCTCTTGTCCGTGAAATTAAAATCTGTAAGATTACTTACAGAATTCTGTTAAAAATGAGCACTAAAACCCGAATGTAAGATTAGATAAAAGCACAGAATGCTAAACTCCTACAGTTTCATTTTTAATAATTAATTAAATCTCAAGGATAGTTTTAGTGAGTTTGGTTTATTTGAGTTTTTAAAATGTTTCAAAAGTAGGAAAAAACAGTTTTAGAAATAGAGATATTCTGAAACGCGTTATCAAATCTAGTATTCGTATTTTCTTAAATCCTAATTGAATGATTGATAGATCATTGTGAAGATTTATTATAGCTTCTTCGAATTATTCTAAATAGTTTATACTTTGACTGATTTTAAACGAATTTTTTATTGGAATCGAAATATTTCTTTTTCAAAATTCATTATTTTACTGCTCTAAAAATACTTTTTCTTTATTTTAATGAAATGGTGCTAAATAGCTTTTAAAATACTAGAAAGGAATTTAATTATATGTAATGATAGTATCAGAAAAAATTCAATGCAGATTTATATTTATTTAAAATTTAATATTACAGTTAAATTTCATTTTATATTTACAATTTAATAATTTTTCTTTTACTTACCATATATGTTGAGCTCTCAGCACTTTTATTACATAGTTCCATTCAAATTCATGCGATACTACGAATTTTAATGAGCTTGAAATTTTAGCTTAATTAACATTTTCTTTTAGTAAAATAAAAGGAGTAGTTTGTTTTTCAATTTTTCTTTTAATCTAAAGATGTTTTCTAATCTAACAATTCTCGTTCAAAAACCATATCAGAAATTCCATGCACGTATTCCGCTGTGCTCTTGATTTATCGCATTCTCATGCAAAAGGGTGAACGGACAGACAGCCCTTCCGCAGAGATATTTCGTCCAAAATCTTTTACAAATCTACAATTCTGGTTTAAAGACAACATAAAAAACTTCATTTGTTCCGCTCATCTCGTTTCTGAGTTACCGTGCATAATACAAATTATTGCATAAGTGTTTTTTTCGGAATCAGAAAATCCTAAAACGTGGAGAATATGAGTTTTGATCTTTTGACAATTACAGAAATTTCTCTTTCTCTACTTCGCATACGCGAAAGTAAGGAGGGCTTTTCACAATGATGGTAAATGCTGAAAATACGATAGTGGTTTATAGTAAATTTTATTTCGCAAAAGACAGACGCAGTTTTTCTGCCAAACATATAATAAAAATAAACGAAAAAAAGTTTATTATCATGATCATGATTATTAATTCTCAGAAATGATATTATCATACCCAATCAGATAGTTCTTTTGGATACGATGTCGATAATTTATACATATTTCCATTTATTTCACTGATAAAGATTCAAACCTTTTTTCACAAGATGCCCAACATTATTCATACAATATCTGTATGAAGTGTTGCTCTCAGAGTATCGTAGCAACATCGTGGAGATACCGTAGAATACCTTGTGCTAAAAGGGAAACAATATTCAAATATTAGACAATTTGTTTTAATTCTAGTTTTTTATTTCTTCAAATGATCGAGTTTAAAATTTGGACTTGGACAAGTTAGGAATGATGTCTTTGCCTATGAAACGTTCCGTATTCAGAAGTCTGATCTTATCATTTGTGCTCCAACAAGCAGACTTATAACTTTGCCGTTAGATTGACTCACCCAATATTTTGAAAAATTCATTAAATCTAAAAACAATGGAATTATTATACTATTATTAAGTTAAACATATTTAGTCTGTCTGAAATTTAGTAATAATCGTTCAGGAAATTCCTTATTGTGATTTTTGTTAATTTCAGTTTTAGATTATTTAAAGTGAGCGAATCTAAAAATTCTGAAATCCCACTTTAATAATTGTATTAGAAATTCCGCAACAAGCATCTTTTGTACATTTATCCTACAATTTGACATCATTTTTAAACCATAATATTTAGCTATTTTTAAATATACTATAACATAAAATGATCTATTTGTTACTCATTGCATATTAAGTCACAAAAATTGCCCTCGGTGGTGTAAAGTTTTGATATGGCTCATTATAGAGATGGAATTCTTTCGACTGACCCAATACATCAGAAAAATATTCCAGGAGGACTAATTCATCTATGATATTTTTAAATGTTCTTGTTAAAAACGAGGAATGCCAGAAAAAAAATTAAAGAAATAAAAACACAGACACACACACATTCTCCTTTATTATTAGTAGAAATTATTTCGTTGAATATTCTATTGCAACACTACATAGCGACATTTATTTGCTATTAGTGATATAATCTGTTTGCCAGATATATATATATATATATATATCATAGATCACATTCTCAAGGAAAATTATCTCTTTTAAATGAGACAACTTAATAATCGAGTCTACAAATTGAAAAAATTTTCTGACTACAAACGCTAAGATCTTCAGAATTATTTTTAAAGAAAAAAAGTGTTCGGGTTTCCCTTTCCCGAACAGTGAAAGAACCATTTAGAATACATAATTCTTCATTACTCTGAATTTTCATGATTTAATTAAACATTTTTTTAATTTTTGTTATCGATTAATATTTTCATTTATGGAATGTATTGATTCATTTTTTTTAACAATTTCAGATGTAATTAGAAATCTATGATCTAGCAGAAATTTTTGATACGGTGTCTAAAAAGAAATCAACTTATTAAATAATGATTTATTTTGGAAATATAAAAATTAATAATATGAAAGTGATAAAGATAAAACGTGGAGAGTTAGACAGGAATTTACTGAAATAATAAAATCACGAAAAGAACAATTTAAAGTATATGAATACGCCTGTACGCCAATTATCAAAAGATCTGAATTAATCGTATAGTAAAAAAATTGAATTGATTTAAGGGGGTCAAATTTTTGATCATTCAAAAAATCTAAAATTCAGAGGAGAAGGACTTAAGAACAACGCTTTAATGCGTAGTAGAATGTTTGCCATATAACTGTCCTTGTTAAATATAAATTGACCATAAATATGTTAAACTTCCTATACCACTTGTAATTTATCTAGGAATCTACTTTTCTTTGCAATTAATATTTCCATACTATATCAGAACTTTAAGGCTGCCTTATAACATTAAAAAAATAAAATATTTTCTGTCGCACACAATATGAATCTTGATAGGTTATATGTACCTGTTTTGATTTCAAAGAGTAAGAGTTCCTTAACTAGTTATGCAAGCATCAATGCCAATGTTTTTAATATTTTCTCTGGAATCAAAACGAGAAGAATGGGATATATTTTTAAATATATAAATAAATAATATTCGCTTATTCTTATTTTTGCATGAAGCAACACCGTAACATTATTATTTCTTATTAATTCATCAGAAGATTATTTTATATTGTCATTTTATTGCTCAGCAGCAGCTGTGTGAATATTTGTAAATTTAGTAAGGAATAAAGAAAAAGGAAATGGGAAACTTATTTTGAATTAAAATTTTTTATTAAAATTAATTTTTTTAAATACTTACTTCTCAGCAAATAACAAATGTTATAAGTTTATTCATTGAGTATATAACGACATAAAGTTAATGAAAAAAGACCAAAAATGCAAATTTTACAAACATGCATCACTGCACAGTGAAGGATTAAAAGTTACAGAACTCCCAAGATTACACAACACGAGCTGCCATTGGTCGCTAGATTACATTTATTATTATAAATATAATTTTTTAAATTAATTTTTATCGGCATCACTACAAGGTGGCGCTCTCAAAATGAGACATTTTCATAGAAAATAGACTATTGCATAGAATTCCAAATTTTTAACACACCAGAAAATTAGGAAAAATTCGATGACAATATTCAGTCTTTAAAATTACGAAACAATTCAAGCAAAATAAGAGATGAATATTTCGTATTAATATAAAGGCACAGAATTTGTATGACACTGATATGAACTATTTATAATCAGTTTAAATTTCCCAAACTTTATTCACCATTTAAATTATTTCTTTCAATTTTATCATTTTTTTTCTCTTTTCCCATGCTTTAATAGACGTAGATCTTCTCATTTTTACGCATGTATAGATAAAATTTTTCTCACTTCGGAAATATACGGGAGACGTGACATGATGACATCGAAGAATACCTTTCCAAAATCTAAGGAAGAGTAAATTTCCAAGAAGAGTGATAAGACATTCCACCCTTATAATTCTGAATAGAAACACAACGACATTTTTAATTCATTCATTAATATCCTCGTTAAAGTCATATCTTTATCCATGTTTTATTTTCGAAATCGAGCGGCGAATTTTTATTTTTTCATCCCAAATTGTCCGTATGTTGCCAAAAAAGTATCCCTGCGGAGGGCAAACATTAGAAGGAACTCGTTCTCAGAACAATACTCAGATCAAACTCTGCGCATGCTTTAAATTTAGCAAACATCCCAACAAGGGGGAATAGCCCGAAATATTCAAATCACAATAAAACAAGACCCAGTCAGGTTATCTTCGAGATTTCACCGCTTTGCAGCAGCGGAATGCTTCTGCAATTAATCACAGTTCAATTGAAGAACAGAAAAAGAGTAACTTCCAAATAATGAGTCTGGAGTCTCTCCAGATCTATTCAAAAACACAACCGCACAAATGGCGACTTGAACGTGTAATATCTTATACGTCGTTTAGATTTATGCGTCATTTCCTTTTAGTCAAAATTCTTTAGCAACCATTTTAATGACAAAGTTTTTTCTTTACAGAATACAAATGACGCACTGATTCAGTTATACAATGGACGTTCAAAAAGTAAGTTACACCTGTTCCCCCAATGATGGCAGCATGACGAAACAAGAGCGAAGCTTGCGCCGACGATAATTGAGTGCCACGTCTTCCAACGGTAGCAATTTCATTCCGATATTGGCAATCGTTGATGCGTACTACGAGAAAAAAATGGTGCGCAATCTGGACACTTACTCAAAAGTTCAAGTACGCGGAACAGCACGTTTTTTGTGGGCAAAACGTTTCAAGAGTAGGGAGATTCATTGTGAGGTATCGGCAGTATATGGGCCACATGTAATGTTACGTCCAGCCATTGTGAAATGGGGCCTGCAGTTCGAAGACGGTCGCACAGACTTAACCAATGTGAAAAGGCAAGGAAGGGCGACAACGGTGAGCAAACGCATCCTACATGGTGCATTGGGTGGAAGATATTATTCTCAGCAATGGCAGAGTGAGCGTCGTACACACTGCACAGGATTTGGGAATATCCGTTGGTAGTCCTCACTGCGACTTTCAAATGTTCTGCAAGGTCAAAGAACATTCGGGTGGAAGACTATTTTGCAATGATGGCCATGTTCAGACAGCTGTTCTAAGCTGGCTGCAGGACCAAGGGACGATTTTCTATTGTCAGGGCATCGAACGAGTAGTGCAACGTTCCGACAAATGTCTGCAGAGACTGGGAGATTATGTAGAGAAATAGTGTGGTGCATGTGTGTCACATTGTACTGTAGCGCACTTCTCAATAATAGGTTTTTTATATCTACACCGTTCAAGTGTAACTTATTTTCTGAGCATTCCTTGTATGTCTTTGTCCAGTTTTAATAAAATTCAGAAATTTTCTACCTATGTCATTATTTTTACGTACCTATTAAAGGGTGGGAGTCACTTCCTAGATAGCAGGAAGTAAAGACCAACGAGCCTACTCATTAGGCAGCATAGCCAAGTTTGTCTCTAGTGCCACCAAACTCCGAAACAAACAATCAAAGAAATAAACCTGTATCCACATAGATCGAATAAAGTGAGAAATATATAATTAGAGCACAAGATATGCAATAAATGTATGCATTTCTCACCTTTATGATGAATATTGAATTTTAAAATTCAATTATTGTTTTCAATAATGCAGAGTAATATACTAGTACTATTTTTAAAAATAATTAATATTTTTCAATGGATTTGCATAAGTACCTTTAAATTTCTGGTAATCAAAGTTGTTAATTAAAATTTCTATTATACGTCGTTTCTTTTATACACCTTTTTTATCAGTCAGTTGAATGACGTATAAATTGATTGACTTCTATGATACAAAACTATTAAGAAAGTCTATAAATGCCTGAAACATTTGTAATGCAATACAATTCGTATGCGGTGTGATTTATAATCAATTTCTGGTGAAATATCCAAGGATATCATTCGGGATATCAATAATAATAGAAAGTGTATTTAAATATTTCAAGTTTAGAGAAAAGATTCATATTTGCTTAAAAACCATAACAGAAAATGGCAATTTAAGCTGTCTATTTTAAATGGCAAAATACCTTTTATTCTGCTGTTGAGAGATATTTTTTTCAAGACTGAGATTTAAATATACGTAGTTATACACACGCTACTTTTATCTTGCTCAGACACTGTTTCCACAAATCATTAATGAAATCTTACCATCAGATCTGCTTCAATTCGCTTCTACTTTACGTGTTTTATTGCTGTAAATTTCACTTTCCCAGACTCTTTCGGCCTCCCCAACATGAAATTAGAAGAAAAAGTACAGCAAGAGAGGAAAAAGAATAATAAAAGAGAAAAACACAAGAAATATCATTTTGCGTAGTTCTGAGTAATGCTCGAAAACTAAAAACAAAAAGTTGTACCACTTTTAGTTTTGCAGAAATTTCTATAAAAAATATAAGTAGAATCATTATCACGTGGACAGTCCGTTTCTCCTTTTCTTTAATATGAAGCTCAGTTTATTATATCCGAGCTGGTAAATCTAATTCTAATCTTATTGTCGTGACATATGGATGTGTTATGAGAACATGAATTTAACAATGCGCTAAGCTAAAAGGTCTAAGTTTGGATTATTATTTGTGTCCGACACAGCAGTTGAATGAGAATAGCAATGGAATCAGTGAAATTAATGATGAAACTCTCTTCAGGGATATGGGTTCCATTAAACAGCCTGTTGACTGTTGTAAATTTCATGTTTGTAATGATGAGATTTTGTAATAAATGTTTCCATCATTTATTGATAGGCATTTTTTTAAAATTCTGTACAATTATTTACCTCCTGATCACGATACAATATATTAATATTTTGCAAATGGATTATCACCATCAGATCTGTTTTAATTCGCATCCTCTTAACGGATTTTAATGCTGTAAATTTCACTTTCTCAGAACCTCTTGGCTTTCCCAACATGAAAGTAGAAGAAAAAGTACAACATCAGAGGAAAAAAATATTAGAAAATAAAAAATGCAAGAGAGAAATTGTCAAAATGAGACATCATCTTGCATACTATTTCTTTTTTAGGGCTCGGAAATTTATAAAAGAAGGTGTACTACTATTAATATTGCAGAATTTTCTATAAAATATTTTAAATTTATAATAAATTCTTCTTAATAATTAACTCTTAAAGTTTCTTTAAATTAAAGCCTGGTTAATTATATCTGGGGTGCTAAATCTCAATTAGTCTTAACATCATTAGATAAGGATGTGTTATGAAAACGTGAATTTTACAGCGCGCATAGCTATAAGTTATAAAGATGGATTATTATTCTTGTCCGAAACAACTGAGGAATAAGAATAGCAATGCAAGTGAAAGAAATGCAAAAGGCTGCTTATATCTCTCCGTTGCCTCCTCATCGTCCGAGGAAGCGAGAAACTTTCGGAAGCAGAATTCAGGAAGTACTACAGCATTAATATTAGTGATTAAATTCTCTTCAGAGAAATGTGCTCCACTAAACAACCTGTTGACTGTTGTAAATGTAGTGTCTGTACAGATGACATTTTGTAACAAACTTTTCCCTCATTTTTTGATACGCTAAAATTTTTCAATTCTATACAGTTATTTTCTGCCTGATGTCAATTCAATATATTAATTTTTTACAAATGTATTACCATCCAACCCCTTAATTTATGTTGAGTTTATTCAATACGCGAGGCGCCATCTGGTGCTGAATTTGATAGGAATCGATTGCACGATTACCCACCAATGAATATTATAATGAATTATGAAATAAATTAAAGATTAAAAAGACGAAAATATTCAAGATAAAAAGTGTTTCTGACACGTTAGAAAATATATGAAAACTATCAGGCGCAATCTGATTTTGATGTGGGTTCTGTTTCAGTGCCAATTCCTTTAAGGTAAAACTTCAGTCTTAAAAGGATTGGACGTTCAAAATTGCTGAGTTAAAGACTAATAATCTGTGTCAAATGTACAATAAATTCACATCAATAAAACTGATCGACCGAAGTGGGGATCTGTTTAATCCACTCTTTGGCATTTCGTATGTTTAAAAATTCCTCATTACGTTTTCACTACCAAACGCGCAGTTTTACCGTTTTAATATTGTTAATGTGTTGAAGAATCAGTTGTGAATTTGGCATCATTAAATCAGCTGAATAATTTTTGTAACCTCGAGATATTTTATTTTGTTATACTTATAAAACTAGATAATTTGTCAATACTATTAATGTTTTGTTGATATAACTTGAAAGCGAAGATTTGTTAACATAATAAAAGTTTTCTTCCGCCATGGCAAAAATATTCCTTAAAGTCATATAAATCGACTTATATTTAAGGATTTTTATTTTTTATTCCGTTTAAAGATGGTCCCGTTTTATTGCTTTCAATGTGTTGGAGAGTCAGTGGTGAATTTCGCATCCTTAAATTAGCTGAATAATTTTGGAAATATGAAGACAATTCATTTCGTTACACTTATAAAAGCAGATATCTAATTTAATACTATCAATCAATACAATCAATGTTTTGTTGATAAGACTTGGAAGCAATGTTTTGTTTTAATAATCCCCACTGAAAAAGGAGGGGGTTGCTCATAGTTCCGTATTGAATGTTGGTTATTCTTCTTTAGTTCCAACCAATATTGTTTCAATCTTTTCTGGAAATTATCATCTTTCCAGATAGAGTCTGGAAACGTGATTACTTCTTCTTCCTCCTCTTTTTGTATACTCAGGGGTGCGTGAAAATGAAAAGCCAAGATTTTCTACTGCATAGGCGGAGTTTTTTCTGTTCGCACACATATCTCTTCTGCTTATAACTTTTTCTGCTCACTGCTATATAAAAAATCACTGCGTTTAATTAAAGTTTTTTATTGAAAAATAGATGCGATTACTTTTAATCTAACCTATTTCGTTTAAACTTAAATTGGGTTCATTAAGTTTATTGGGTTTATTAAATTTTGTACGTAATTTTACTTTTAATTAAGTAGTTCTAGACTTGTTAGTTATACTGTCTCATCCTACAGACCTTTATCAGGCTTTACACCCTGTTGTGTTGGTGTGGGTTTTCAATAAATAAACAGATCCTTAGATGAAATAATTTTTATTTATTATTATTGCTGATGCATAATCAGCAACATTATATTATTAAAACAAAATCTGTGTTTTTGCTAAATTTGTATATATTGTTATTTTTCATATGCTTATGGTTTTGTTTTCTGCATATATTTAGATAATATACATATTTCAGAAATTAGTAAGTTACACTGCTTGAAAAGACAAAACAGGGCAGAAATTTTACAATAATGGTATATGTACATTAAAATTTAATAAAGAAGTTCTTTTTCAACTTAATCACTTCCTTTA
The DNA here is from genome assembly GCA_013235015.1 of Araneus ventricosus. Classification (NCBI taxonomy): domain Eukaryota; kingdom Metazoa; phylum Arthropoda; class Arachnida; order Araneae; family Araneidae; genus Araneus; species Araneus ventricosus. The sequence continues at coordinate 30,976 of BGPR01008845.1, read as the reverse complement.
TTTAAATATTTTTCGAGGAGTGCCACACAGTTCTATTTGTTCCCTGCAAAGAATTTCAGCCCAACGTCGAAGGAGTGGAATTTTTACACCCTAGGGTACTGCGTTTTATCTAAGGTGAGAAATGATGCACCCGAGTCTCGTCCCCCGTGACAGTTTTGTCCTCATTCTCTTCCTATTTATAACAATTCAAAACTACAAAAGCAGTTTGAAAACGTTTCCCTTGGGGTTTGTCGGTCAATAGACAAAGCACCCTTTGAGCAGAAACTTAACTGAATTAGGACGGAACCTGCAATTTCCGTACGTGTTCACGACCGATTATTATCAAAGAAACTAAAACTGCCTTGAACAAGCTGCACTGTTAAGCGCTGCAGATAAATGTCTTCCTTTTTACCACGAAGTTTCAACAAAATTGTTTTTTATTAAGATTTCTTATGAAAGAGTAAATCTTACCTTTTATTGATCTATGAAATTTTGTGCTTGAATTGTTTGCTTTTCTCTCTTCTGTTGTCTTCTATTGATGTAATATACGGAAATTTTAATACATGGTCTATGGCTGTAAAAGCAAGATAATGATATTAATTTATGTTTTGTTTCTGTTGTTATTTTTCTTATTTAATTATTTCCTTCACTTACAAAAAAATTTTTTCTCAGCTCATTAATTTTAGTAAATTAAGTACATTTGAACATACAGGAAGCTTTACATTTCGTTTCCAAGCACGATATTTGTCTTCTGTTACTTTTCTTAAGTCACACTTGTGAAATCCGGGACCAAAATGTTGATTGTTTACAGACAATATTTTAAATTGTAGTAGACTTCAAGAAACAAATAAGTCAAATTTTCAGTTTCAATGCCACTGTTTGTTCAATATTTACTTTCTTCAATACGAAGTATATACAATGAGAAAGAATTGGAATCGAAAAACAAATCTCAAGATTTTGAAGAACCATTGGAGATTTGTCTGTCTGGGAACAATATGATTTGAAAATACAATGATTCAGCCGAATGACATTAGGTATGTGGTGTTTCTACCAAAAATGTAAATTTCAACCAGATTTTTAACGGAATGCGTGTTTGGGAAGTTTATTGGTCTACCCGTCCTTTCGCATGTGAACACAAATAGTAAGCACGCAAAGATTTGGATGGAGAAAACTTTTATTTTGTTTTAAAATTGGTTTTTAGAGACCTATTAAAATTCGGACGAAATCCAACAATGGGTAGAATTTGTGTCGGCCTGTATATATACGTTTGTGAGAATCATATAATCCAGAAAAACAACGACTAGTTAAATAATATTTCGCGCGTATGTGGTTTTGTAACTAAATACATAAATCTGCCTCAAACAATAGGTTGATTCGGTCGACAGGAATACTTCCGAAGCGCATATTAGTTTTCTCCCCCTTATACTACGATGCATCCCTCAGGGGGCGCCTCAAGGTCACGGAGCAGAAGCAGCCGTATAAGTAAGCTGGTTCTCGCTTCCCTTGAAGGTACAATAACGGTGGGCCTCCGAGCCTAGCACCAGTGATACTACGTTCCTCCTTCTGGAGGTGTCTCGCTTTTGCCCGGTGAGAGGCTACTAGGACTCCGGCCTTAGTACTCTAGCTATTGCAGCGGCTATCACTCAATTGTACCCGGGAGCTACGGCAGGACGGGGTGATTCGCTTCTCCGGTTATACTACAATGCACAAATCGTGTCGTATTGTGTCACTATACACGAAACTGCGGGAAGGGAGGAAGATTTATTCCAGCCAGTGTTCATGTCGTTTGCTAAGTGCCTGTTGTTCCAGCCCATCCGGTGACTCACTTGCGGTGTTCTCCCACCTAACGAATTCTAGTCTCAGAATAATAATCAAAATTTAGATTATTAAATTCCAATCCATTAGAATATCGTAGTGCAGAAATTTCTTCGAAAAGAAGATATTGGAATATTTTTATAAGGAAATGAAAAGAATTTTAGTACACGATAATCGTCAAAAATTCCTCTTGTATTTAAAATCTGGAATATAATTCATTTTAAAGTTATTAGTTTTTATAAGAAATATTATTTGCAAAGAAGACCGGGATTTTTATTAATTACAAGTGAGTTTGGAAGTTTAACTTATTTATGGTTAGTTTTTATTTAACAAGGACCGTTATTTTGAAAAAAAAATTCTTCTGCGACTTAAAGCTTTGTTCTTACGTTTTTCTCCGTTGAATTTTAAACGTTATGAATGAACGAAAATATAAGCCCCTTATATCTATTCAAAAATTTTTAGTATCCGAGTAACACTGATCTTTTGATAATTTGCATAAAGGCGTATTCATATACTTTAAATTCATTTCTTTCATGATTTTATTATTTCAGTTAATTCCAGTCCAGCTCCGACATTTGAGTTTAATCATTATCATGCAATTAATTTTTTTTATATTTCATCAGAATACTTATAACAGATATGTTTATTTAAGAAGCTGATTACATTTTGGACATAGTATCAAAAAATTCTGCAAGATTACAAATTTGTAATCACATCTCAAATAGTAAAAAGTTATGAATCACCAAATTAAGAATTCCATTCTAAATGGTTCTATCACAATTCGGGAAAGGGAAACACGAAGACTTTTTTTCATAAATATATAAAATCAAATACAGCTATAGATTAAAAGAGGCACTGAATAGCAAACAAATGATTTTATTTTGCGAAAAGGAAATAGTAATAAAACTAAAATTTCGAGCACCCAAATTCGTAGTATTGTCTGAATTTGGATGGAACTTCGCAATAGAACTAGTGAGAGCTCAACAGATACGATAAGTAAATAATAATTCATAAATTGTAAATATAAAATGAAATTTAACTGTAATATTAGATTTTAAATAAATAAATATAAATATGAATTGAATTTTTCTCTGCTATTTAACACTTGCAATTAAATTTTACTTTCTAATAGTTAAATAGCTATTTAGCAACATTTCATTGAAATAAAGAAAAAATATTTTTATAGCATTTTCTTTATTTTTAAAATAAAGAAAAATGTGTTTCAACAAGAAATATTTCGATTCGAACTAAAAATTCCTTTAAAATTATTCGAAAAATAAAATTTTTATTATATTTATAAGAAGTAGTTAATAAATCTTTACATTAATATATCAATCATATATTTAGATTTTCAGAAATGTGAAATCTAGATTTGATAACTTGTTTCAGAATATCTCTGTTTCTAAAATTGATTTCTCCTCCAAATGAAACAATTTAAATAGTGAAAAAAACAAACTGACTTAAATTATCTTTGAGATTTATTAATCATAAAAAAATAATCTGTAGGAGTTTAACATTCAATGTAAATATCTAATCACGATCTTACTTTCGATTTTTAGTGCTCACTTTTAACAGAATTCTGTAAGGTTATTTTACATCAGTTTGAACTTATCTTCGCCAATCTTCATTACTGCTATTTTATTAATAATTAGCAGACCTTATAGAAGAGTTCAAGAGATATTAAAACGCTTCTTTCCCAAAAATAATTATTTATTCTCTGAGTGATTTAAATTGTAATGGGATATTAAATATTGTTCTGATTTATTGAATTTTAGTAAATGAAGTTTGATGTTTGAAATTAAATGAATTTTTTATAGAATAATATTTCCGTGAAGTACAATATATGTAATTTCCGTACTTGTCTAACTCTACTTACATAATTTACAAGAGCATTGATGAAATTTCTCATGCTTCTTTTTAATTATATCTTTCTTCTTTTAGATGGTAACAAAAATGAAAGTTGCATAATATTGGTTAACTTACTTAAGTTTGTAATGTTTTGAATAAAATGCCTGAAAGTAGGCTGAAATGAAAGAAACCGCATTTTAAATTCAATTCAACTTTGTTTATGTTACGTTCGGCTAAATTAGAATAATTCAACGATTAGAACAGTCTTCAAAACTTTTGAAAACCCGTTTGAGAAAATAAGATATTTTATTTATAGTCAAAATTATGTCGAAAATATGATTTTTAATGCACTTTCAGTTATTATCAATGAAATTAATTTTTAAAATTTTTTTAATTATTTGAATCTCTGAATTTTTAATGTAATAAATTTTCTGGAATGGTCAGTGTATTGAATTTAATTATGTCTAATGTTATGCTGTATTTATTTGCATAGAAAATTAGATGTCACGTTTTAAAAATAAAATTCATTACTATGGGATATATTTATTAATTTTCTTCTCTCTTTTGCTAACACTTCACATTTGGAATTTATTAAAAGATGATAATTAATTTATAACTTACATTCAAATATTGTTTTTTTCATTTACGAATTGAAGTTTAAAATATATTTTAATTTTTTTATGAAAATTATTGTTAATAAATTGCTTCGATGAAAAATACAAGCTTGTACAAGTATTTTTTGTACAACATTTTACTGAAATAAAATTAATTTTTAAAGCACACACATTTATAAAGCAACACGAAATAATAATTTTTGTTTTAATTATCTTTTTAAGTTTAACTCGTTCTATTAAATTTGTTTATATATATATATATATATTATACGCTTTTAAAATTAATTTTTATGTATCTCACTAACAGATGGCTCTATGAAATTCATACATTTTCATTCAAAATAGAAAAGTGCATGGAATTTCAAATATCTAGTAGACCAGAAAATCAGGGAAAACTCGATTGCACTATTCAGTCTTTAAAAATATGAAACAATTCAAGTTAAATACTAGATGAATAATTCGTATTAATATTTAGGCTCAGAATATATTTGACACTGATATAAACTTTTTATAATTGGTTTAACATCCCCAAAATTCATGCACCAGTTTTTAAAAAAAATTCAATTTCATCATTTTTTTCTCTTTTTCCATGTTTTAATAGATTTAGATCGTCTCATTTTTATACATGGATAGATAACTTTTCCTCCCTTCGGAAATCACGAGATGTAAAATGGTGAAGGATATATCGAAAAGTACCCTTCCTTTCCGAGATCTAGGGAAGAGTAAATATCAAAGAAGAGTGATAAGACATTCCATCCACGTCGTTCTGAAAAAAATATCACAACGACATTCTTAATTCACGGATTAATATCCTCTTCAATGTTCCTCAGTCACATCTTTAGCCATTTTTTAATTTTGAGATCATACGAAGAATTTTTATTTTGTCATCCAAAATTGCCTATATGTTGCCTTGACATACTTCAAGACATCGTTTATAAATTTTTCATTTATACGTCGTTTCGATTTATGTTTCGTTTAATCATAGTCACAATTCATTCGTATCCTTTTTAATGACAAAGCATTTCGTTTATAGAATACAATGGAAGCACAGATTTAGTTAAATGTCTTTGTCTCGTTTTCTTCAAATTCGGAAATTTTATGCTTCGGTCATTATTTTTACTGGGGCAATTTTTCCTATATAAAAGGGGCTATAACGTCTTTTTCGTCCCTGCGGTTACCAAGTAAAGGCCAATGCTGATACTCATGACGCAGCATAACGAAATTTGGCTCTTGGGCCAATAAACTCCAAAACAATGAAGAAGACCCTCTCCACGAAGCGACCTTGTGGCCAGAACAGATATTTCGTACTTAAATACACCGGTCATTTTCAGATCTGAACACCTGCAACTGATCGAGTTTTAACCCATCAGCTGACGGGTCCCTGCCATTCATTTCAAGGTTATTGTGTTCGGTGCTGTGCCTCTTCCCTGTCTTTTGAACGGAATGTTGCAATAGTCATGAAATAGTTTTTATGTCAAGGCAAGTGTGTTCCCGAGAGAACACAATTGGTTTCATTGTTGACTGCTGATATATAAAGTCGGAACTGTACAAATAAAGGGAGAGTTCATTCTGAGAGCCAGATGGTGCTGGCAGATTGACTCCGATGTCAGAACCGGACATTTTCAGAAAACTCGCTGTGTCATTGAATCTGTCTTCCCGTCTTGTGTTTACTTTAATATTTGATCATATAATCATTATTCAATTATCCTCGATGTATTTATGTATCTGAAAATTCTTAATTCTTTAACTTAGCTGTGAATATATACTAAATCTTAGTTGCAAGACGTTACAAAACAAGCAAACAAACAAACAAAGAAATAAAATTGTATCCACATAAATCGAATAAAATAAGAAATATGTAATTAAAGCTCAAGATATGCAATAAATGTACTGATTTCTCACCTCTTTAATGAATGTTTAATTTTAAAATTCAATTATTGTTTTCAATTAAACATAGTAATATATTAGTACAATTTAAAATAAAATTATTATTTTCAAATGGATTTTACAAAGAACCATTAAATTTTTGTTAATCGAAGTTGATCATTTAAATTTCGATTATATGTCGTTTCTTTATACTTCGCTTTATATCAGTCAGTTGAAAGATGCATAAACTGATTGAATTCTATGATATAAAAGTATTAAATGAAAAATGCATGAAAAATTTTAATCCAATACGGTTCGGATGCGATGTGATTTATAGCAATTTCTGATGAAGTATCCAAGGAATTAATTCGGAATATCAATATTAATAGAAAGTGTATTTAAATATTTCTAGTTTAGAGAAAATATTTTTTTTGTTTAGAAACCAATCAAAACCAAAACAGGAAAAGGCAATTTACGCTGTGTATTTTTAATTGTATAATACTTTTCTTTTGCTGTTCAGAGATATTTCTTTCAAAATTTAAGAAATACGTAGCTATATACACGCTACTTTTCTCTTGCCCTGAAACTATTTCCACGAATTATTAATGGAATCTTACCATCAGATCTGTTGTAATTCGCATCTACTTAACTGGCTTTATTGCCCTTAATTTCGCTTTCCCGGAGGCTCTCATCCTGACCAACATGAAAGTAGAAGAAAAAGTACAGCAATAGAGGAAAAATAATAATAAAACAGAAAATAATGCGAGACAAAATGACACAACATTTTGTATAGTTCCGTATTAAGGCTCGAAAAATTTATAAAAGAACATGTACCACTTTTAATATTAAAGAACTTTACATAACTAATTTTGAATTTGAATCACTGCCAACTTTTTTAATTGAATTGTTGGTTTCTTTATTATAAAGTCAGGATTATTATATCTGGGCTGGTAAATCTAAATTAGTCATATTGTCATTAGATTTGGATGTGTTATGAGAACGTGAACTTTACAGTGCGCGAAACTACGATTCCTAAGTTTAGATTGTTAGTCGTGTCCAACGCAACACAGGAATGAAAATAGCAATGGACGTGAAAGGACTGATTACACCTTTCGCTTGCATCCACGTCGTCCAAGGAAGCGAGCAAATTTCGAAGCAGAACTCGCACAGTACTTCAACATTAATATTAGCGATTAAACTTTCTTCAGGGTTATGGAATCAATTAAACTCCCTGTTGACTGTTGCACATTTCATGTTTGTAATGATGACATTTTGTAATCAATTTTTAACTCATTTCTTGATATGATCAAGTTTTGAAATTCTGTTCAGTTAATTTCTGCCTGATAACAATTCCATATAGTAATTTTTAACAAATGGATTATCAACCAATCATTTAACTTATCTTGATTTTGTTCAATCAAGAGGCTCCATCTGGTGCTGAATTTGACATCAAATGATTAAACGATGCATCATCAATCAATATAATAATGAATTTTGAAACATATTAATAACTAAAAACATGAAAACATTCAAGATTAAAAAAGTGTTTCTGTCACGTTACAAAATATATCAAAACTCTCAGGCGCAATCTGGTTTTGATGTGAGATCTGTTTCAGTGCCAATGCTTTCTAGGTAAATCTTCTGTCCTAAAAGGATTGAACGTTCAAAATTTTTGAGTTAAAGACTAATAATCTGTGTCAAAAGTACAATAAATTCACATCAATAAAATTGACCTAGCGAAGTGGAGGTCTGTTTTAATAAACTGTTTGTCATTTCATCTGTTTGTACTTTCCTTCTTACGCAGTCACGACCAAACACGGAGTTCGATTTTCTTCTGATTACGCATAAATATTTCTTGAAGCCATATAAAAAGACTTATATCTCACAATTTTAAATTTTTTTATTCTTTTTAAAGACGGTCCCGTTTTAATGTTTTCAATGTGTTGGAGAGTCAGTGGTGAATTTGGCATCATTAAATCAACTGAATAACTTGTTAATATCCAGACATCTCACTTTGTTACACTTATAAAAGCAGATATTTAATTTCATTTTGTGAACACAATCAATATTTTTGAGGATACAACTTGAAAGAAAAGATTTGTTGAAATAATTCGCACTGAGAAAAGAGAGGGATGATCATAGTCCCGTGTTCAGAGTTGGTTTTTTGTGTTATATCCATTAGATCTTGTTCTGATAATTTCATGAAAGTATAATCTTTCCAAATAGTGTCCGGAAACGCTATTATGAGTTCTTTGAACTCACGACTAAGTATTCCGTCATTCAACATGATTTTAAACAAAAGAAGTAAATTTATTCTATCTGTAAGATATTATAAAAAACCCAGATTATTGACTGTTTTTCCAAACTCAACATTTTAGATCACAACACAACTTTTTTATTGCTTATATTTTCTGAGTTATGCTCATTATATTTTTAATTAAAATGATTCCTGGTTCTTCTTTCTCTGAATCCTTTACAGGAATTGAAAACAATCGATTCACTTTTTGAGAATACTATTTGCTTTTCTTTTTATTGTTTAATAGGTGTCGTCGATGAATGAAGTAATTAAAATAATGTTTTTGGCTTATTTATACCTAATTTTGAGCAGCGCATTTGTTTTGTTTCTTCTTCTCCTCACATTCCAAATTGAAAGGTGGTGAAATTACTTTTTATTATAAATATTTTTCGAGTGATTCAGAGATGAGGAGGTAACTAAAAGGAGAGGATTTAAAAATGCTGTTAAATATTCTTACAGAATTATGTTAAAAGTGAGTACTTAAAATTGAATGTAAGAATGCTAAACTCCTACAGTTAAATTTTTCATAATTAATTAAATCTCAAGGATAATTTTAGTCAGTTTGGTTTATTTGAGTTTTTAAAATGTTTTAAGAGGAGGACAAATCAATTTTAGAAAGAGAGATATTCTGAAACGCTTTATCAAATCCAGAATTCGTATTTTCTTAAATTCTAATTGAATGATTGATAGATTATTGCAAAGATTTATTATAACTTCTTAGAAATATTCTAAACAGTTTATTCTTCGACTGACTTTCAAGGAATTTTTCATTAGAATCGAAATATTTCTTGTTCAAACATATTTTTCATTAATTTAGTGATCTAAATATATTTTTTCTTTATTTTAATGAATTGATGCTAAATAACTTTTAAAATACTAGAAATGAATTTAATTAAATGTAATAATAATAGCAGAAAAAATCGAATGTAGATTTATAGCTAGTTAAAATTTAATATTACAGTTAAATTTCATTTTATATTTACAGTTTATGGATTTTTCTTTTACTTACCATATCTGTTGAGCTCTCGGCAGTTTTATTGTGAAGTTCCACCGAAATTCAAGCTATTGTTACGAACATTGAAAGTCACTTCCCAGCAATGTTATTCCTATGGTTGGGAAGAGAGTTTTACAAGGTTAAGTATGAAGTGAAGATAGCGGATGTTCCGGGACCCCTGACCTTGGCGACAATTTTGGGGACTTGGCAGAAAAATTTGGCGACCTTGGCGACAAATAGATGATTCCGGAAAATGCAACCCTTTTCTCCATATTTTTATTAGGGAAGGGAATACGCGTGAATATACGAGAAAACTCCATGTGACGTCACGGCCTGTAATACAGCGTATATGAAAACCGAGTCTGAATCAGAGGGAGTAGTGTGTTGATCCATTGAGAACGACTTTAGAGTTTCGTCTGCAGTGCGAGCTAGGAAGCTGGTGAGCTGAGCGCTATTGAAAGTGCAGTTATTGTCGTTATTAGTTATTTGCTGACTGTTTGTGTTGTTAAATATCAAAGTGCTGAACTGTTATTACCTGTGAATTTTTGTCTGTTTACATTGGTAATCTGTGCAAGAACTATTGTTTCCTGTACCTGTGCTACGTGTTTTCCTGCATATTTGTAAATAAACCTTCATTCTCCATTATCCTGCATGTTGGACTGTTTACACCAAACACCCACAGAAAGACTTTTGCAACACTATACTACGAATATGGGTGCTTGAAATTTTCGGTTAATTAATATTTCCTTTTAGTAAAATAAAATGAGTAGTTTGTAGGTTGTTCTTCAATTTTTCTTTCAATCTAAAGTTGTCTTTCATTTTTATTTGCTTTAATTATTGTCTATTGTTGTAATTTTTTTTATTATCTCATTGTTGCCTCCATCTTTATTTGTTTTATTTTATTTGCTGTTTGTTTTCTGATTGTTTGTTTGCTATTTCATTTTTGATTGTTGTTCATTATTTTACTTGCTTCTATAGTTCTTTAGTCCTTTGTTTGTTCCATTGTCAGATAATACTTCTTGCTTCGTAGTTCATTTTGTTTCTATTGAGCTCTGATGATTTGTCCGTACAGTATGGATCACAATTCTGCTACGTATGTCTGAAATTAAAAATCTCAACAATCCTAAAAAGAAATCTTATACATTTGTTAAACACGTCAAATGTTCAGGGATTAGAAATGACACATCAAGAAAAGACTAATAAAATTAAATTTTCTTAAGAAGTATTTTAAACCTGTTGGAAATATACTGTTGATACATGTACATTAAATATGTTTTAAAAAAATTATAATAATAACATTTTGGCACCACAGAAAAATGTAAGTATATTTTCTTTTAATTCTGCTATCCCGTCTGTAACTCGTTTAGTTTCAAATAACTTTTTTAATACTAAATTACTGTGAATATTTTGTAAATTTGTTCGGAATGTTGCTAAGATGAAATTATTAGTATTAAAATTATGAATTCACGGAAATTTTTACGGTCCTACGAACAAACGCTCCAACTGTTCGAAGTAAATGAAACCAAGCGGAAAACATCTAGAAGGAAAACATCCCGGATTTTCCAATTTATGGAGTCACACGTGATTAAGAAAAACACTTTAGGATATCCAAATAGGCATATCTTGTTTAATTTCTTTAAAATATTTATGATTTTCAGCTGTATTTCAATATTAAATTACTGATAAAAGAATTTTAACTTGTAAATTACTTTGACAGTTCACAATACATCATAGCAATAATTATAATAAGTTTTTCTGAGAGTAATAAGCAAGGATTCCATTAATATCTCTTAAAATTATTTTAATTGCCAAGTCATACTATGTAGAAATAAATCTGTCAAAAAAAAGGACTACAAAGAATTTAAAGAATTCATGCACATTTTTCTCAGATTATTCCATATGGTAGGCATTTTAATATGCTTCAGCAACTGCACAAAAATAAAACAAAATTTTATTATTTTATATACAAAAAGTGAAAATAAGTATTTTAAATATTAGAAGTTTTTCAGTTATTTAAATAACATCGCATAAAAATTCTGTAACGCATTTTAAACTTACCGTTCTCATCTCCAGGAATCTTGAATGAGGAAGCAGTCAATAACCTTCACTAAACTGGAATAGTCCCAAGTCTTGATTCTATATAAAGTATCTAATCCTGAAAAAAACTCCTGATTATAAAAAATAGTATGTGAAATTGACAAGCATCAACACAACATGGCGGCGTTTCGGTTGGTTTTCGTTCGATACAATAATGGCGTCGTGTTATGATTTGAGAAGTAGAAAGATTCTACACAGCTCTGTGATGAAAACCAATATGGCGTCGTCTTGTGGTTTCTCTGTGGTTTGTAGTTCGATTGTAAGGCTTAGGTGGCGCTGCGATAGTTAACCAAACTCCCGAGTGAGACCTCTGTTACTCTTTCTCTGTGTCCCCACCAGTGAATATTATAATGAATTATGAAATAAATTAAAGATTAAAAAGACGAAAATATTCAAGATAAAAAGAGTGTTTCTGGCACGTTAGAAAATATATGAAAACTATCAGACGCAATCTGATTTTGATGTGGGTTCTGTTTCAGTGCCAATGCTTTTAAGGTAAAACTTCAGTCTTAAAAGGATTGGACGTTCAAAATTGCTGAGTTAAAGACTAATAATCTGTGTCAAATGTACAATAAATTCACATCAATAAAACTGATCGACCAAAGTGGGGATATGTTTAATCCACTCTTTGGCATTTAGTATGTTTAAAAATTCCTCATTACGTTTTCACTACCAAAAGCGCAGTTGGATTTTCTTCCGCCTTGGCAAAAATATTCCTTAAAGTCATATAAAACGACTTATATTTAAGGATTTTTATTTTTTATTCCGTTTAAACATGGTCTCGTTTTATTGCTTTCAATGTGTTGGTGAATCTGTGGTGAATTTCGCATCCTTAAATTAGCTGAATAATTTTGGAAATATGAAGACATTTCATTTCGTTACACTTATAAAAGCAGATATTTAATTTAATACCATCAATCAATACTATCAATGTTTTGTTGATAAGACTTGGAAGCAATGTTTTGTTTTAAGAATCCCCACTGAAAAAGGAGAGAGTTGCTCATAGTTCCGTATTGAATGTTGGTTATTCTTCTTTAGTTCCAACCAATATTGTTTCAATCTTTTCTGGAAATTATCATCTTTCCAGATAGAGTCTGGAAACGTGATTCCTTTATCTTCCTCCTCTTTTTGTATACTCAGGGGTGCGTGAAAATGAAAAGCCAAGATTTTCTACTTTGTATACTCAGGGGTGCGTGAAAATGAAAAGCCAAGATTTTCTACTGCATAGGCGGAGTTTTTTCTGTTCGCTCACATATCTCTTCTGCTTATAACTTTTTCTGCTCACTGCTACATAAAAAAATCACTGCGTTTAATTTAAGTTTTTTACTGATAAATAGATGCGATTGCTTTTAATCTATCCTATTTCGTTTAAAATTCCATTGAGTTCATTAAGTTTATTGGGTTTATTAAGTTTTGTCCGTAATTTTACTCTTAATTAAGTAATTCTAGACTTGTTAGTTGTACTGTCTCATCTTACAGACCAGTATCAGGCTTTACACCCTGTTGTGTTGGTGTGGGTTTTAAATAAATAAACAGATCTGCATATGACATAATTTTTATTTATTATTTTTGCTGATGCATAATCAGCAATATTATATTGTTAAAATAAAATCTGTGTTTTTGCTAAATTTGTATATATTGTTATTTTTCATATGTTTATGGTTTTGTTTTTTGTATATGTTACCGTTAAAGTATGAAATCCGTTATTCTACAGAATACCTAGTTATTCTATAGAATAACTGATCAAGTCAGTTAAAGTGTTAAATAAACTTTTATTTTACACTTTAACTAGTTATTCTATAGAATAACGGTCCACGCATCGTTAAAGTGTAAAATAGCCGACATGATGCAGCCTGTTTGTTAGTCAGATTGGTTATTTGTATTTTCAGCATCTGAAGTGGGCACCGGAATTTTTTTATTTTTAAGAAACATCTTACTCTTTGCTAGTAGCGGGAGCCGGAACCTAGTAGCTTCGCTAGCTCATTGAATGTAAGGAATCTGCGTTTATAGTGGAATTTGCCCATAACTTCGTTCCTAATAGAGATACCGAGACAATTCCTGTATATTCTTGAACCTTCATTTTGTCGCGAAATTCACCAAATTTGTCGCCATGTTGCCTAAACAGTCGCCAAGTTTGTCGCCAAGGTCGACTGTCATTCACTTCCTTTCAATACGTATTCCTGTAAATCTCTCTTTCCAACTATAAGAATAATATGGCAAGAAAGCGACATTACAGTTTTATGACACTGTTATAGTGGTTTTAGTTTTCCATCGGTTATGGCTGATATGCAATCAAAAGTTATAAAAAAGCGGACTTGTTTTAATGTCAGAATGTTTATTTTACACTTTAACGTCCTGTCATTAGTTATACTATAGAATACCTAGTTATTTCATAGAATAACTAGGTAAAGTATGAAATAAATAATTTATTTTACACTTTAACTGACTTGATCAGTTAATCTATAGAATAACTAGTTATTCTATAGAATAACTGAATTATACGCTTTAACGGTGACATATATATTTAGATAATATGCATGTTTCAGAAATTAGTAAGTTACACTGCTTGAAAAGACAAGACAGGGCAGAAATTTTACAATAATGGTATATGCACACTAAAATTTAATAAAGAAGTTCTTTTTCAACTTATTCACTTCCTTTATTTAAATATTTGTCGAGGAGTCTCACACAGTTCTATTTGTTCCCTGCAAAGAATTCCAGTCCAAAGTCGAAGGAGTGGAATTTTTACACCCGAGGGTACTGCGTTTTATTTAAGGTGAGAAAGGATGCACCCGAGTCTCGTCCCCCGTAACAGTTTTGTCCTCATTTGCTTCCTATTTATAACAATTCAAAACTACAAAAGCAGTTTCAAAACTTTTCCCATGGGGTTTGTCGGTCAATAGACAAAGCACCCATCTAGCAGAAACTTACGAAATTAGGACGGAACCAGCAATTTCCTTACGTGTTCACGACCGATTATTATCAAAGAAACTGAAACTGCCGTGACCAAGCTACTGCGTCACGCACTGCAGATAAATGTCTTCGTTTCTGCCACGAAGTTTCAAAAAAAATTGTTTTTATCAAGATTTCTTATGAAAGAGTAAAACTTAATTTTTGATTCATCAACGAAATTTCTGATGAAATTTTCTGCTTTCTACTCTTATCTGTGTTTCTTATCTGTGTGCTAATAAAGTAATCTACGCAAATTTTAAATTTACGGTCGATGGCTGTAAAAGCAAGTTAATGATTTTAATTTATGTTTTGTTTCTGTTGTTATTTTTCTTATTTAATTAATTCCTTCATTTTCAAAATTGCTGTAAATTTCACTTTCCATGAGACTTTCGGGCTGCCCAGCATGAAGGTAGAAGAAAAGGTACAGGAAATGAGGAAAAAGAATATTAAAAGAGAAAAAATTGGAAGAGAGAGAACGACAAAATGCGACAGCAGTTTGTGTGGTTCTGTATTAATGCTAAAAAATTTATGAAACATGTTGCAGAACTTTTAAAATTGCAGAAATTTTCATGAAAAATTTTCAACTATATTACTTTCGTATTTCGATGAGTGGTTCTGTTGTTTTTCATATAAAGAGTAGATTATTATATCTAGGCTCGTAAATATAAATTACTCTTATTGTCATTAGATATTGATGTGTTATAAAATCGTGAATTTTACAGTACACTAAGCTGAAAGTTGTGTCACACTGAAAAGTGTATGACACTGATATCAACTGTTTATAATCAGTTTAACTTCCCCAAACCTCATTCACCATTTTAAATAATATTTGTTTCAATTTCTTCATTTTTTCCCTTTTCCCATGCTTTGATAGACTAAGATCTTCTACTTTTTATGCATGCATAAATTTTTAGATAGATAAATAATAGATAATTTTTGCATAGATAAATTTTTCCTCCTTTCGCAAATCTAAGAGAGATGTGAAATAATGAATAAGATATCGAACAGTAGCCTTTCTTTCCGAAATCTAAGGAAAAGTAAATTTCAAAGAGGAGTGATAAGACATTCCATCCACACCATTCTGAATAGAAAAATATCGTGAAGACTTTCTTAATTCATGGATTAATATCCTCTTCAAAGTTCCTCTGTCATATCTTTATACATTTTTTCATTTTCTAGACCAAGCGATCAATTTTTATTTTTTCATCCAAAATTGACCGTTTGTTGCCACACACACCACTGATGAATGCTTTTTACGGAGCAGACGAACTCTAGGTTCGCAACCTCCGAACCTGACATGTAACATCGTTGATCCTGACGTAACTGAAAGCAAATATTTTATTAGTTATGACCAATTAAATTTTTCATTCATTCATCCCCATTCGCAGCATTCATTCATACTTTCTCTCACTCATGCATACAATAAGCCTATGGAAAGGGAAAAATAAAAAATAAACAAAAAGGATTCAGTTTATAAATAAAAATGTATAGAAAGGGATTCCCGTTGTGCCTTGTGTTTTGCACTGGTGTAAGTGATTCTTCATTTCCATTAAAACATCGTTTATACATTTCTCATTCATACATCGTATAGATTTATGCGTCGTTTCATCATAGTCCCAATTCATTCGTAACCATTTTAATGACAAAGTATTTCGATTATAGGATTCATTGGAAGCACAGATTGAGTTATATTTCTTGGTCCCGTTTCTCTAAAATTCGGAAATTTTCTGCCTCGGTAACTCTTTTTTACGTACCTATTAAAGGGGTTGACACTTTTCCTAGAAAGCAGGAGGTAAAGTAGGTGTATTTAAATATTTCAAGGTTAGAGAAAAGATTCATTTTTGCTTAAAAACCAAAACATTAAATGGCGATTTTAGGTACAAGTCATAAATGGCGAAATACATTTTTTCTGCTGTTAAGAGGTATTTCTTTCCAGATCAAAATTTAAAAATAGGTAGCTATACAGATGCTCCTTCTCTCTTGCTCAGACACTGTTTCACGAAATGTTAATGGCATCTTTCTGTCAAATTTATTAAAATCGTATCTGCTTAACGGGTTTCATTGCTGTAAATTTCACTTTCTCAGAGCCTTTCGGCTTGTTCAACATGAAAGTTGAAGAAAAAGCACATCAAAAGAGGGAAAGGATATTAGAAGAGAAAAATTCAAAAGAGAAAATGAGATAACATTTTGCCTAGTTCTGGATTAACGCTCGAAAATTTATAATTGAAGTTGTACCACTTTTCATATTGCAGAACTTCCTATAAAATATTTTCAGATTTAACAGAACACAAATTTCAATCAAGTGTAATGATTTTTTAATTATAAAGCCTGTTTTATTAAAACTGGGCTGGTAAATCTCAATAAGTCTTATTGTCAATACATATGGATGTGTAATGGAAACGTGAATTTTACAGTACGCGAAGTTATAAGGATGGATTATTATTTGTGTCTGATACCATAGAGGAATGAGAATAGCAATGGAAGTGAACGAAATTCAAAGGACTGCTTACCCCTCTCCCCTGCCTCCTCATCGTACAAGGAAGCGAGAAACTTTTTAAAGCAGAATTCACAAAGTACTTCAGCATTAATATTAGTGATTAAACTCTCCTCTTTGATATGGGCTCCATTAAACAACCTGTCGACTGTTGTACATTTCATGTCTGTAAAGATGAGATTTTGTTATCAAATTTTCCCTCATTTCTTGATAAACTAATGTTCTGAAATTCTGTGCAGTTATTTTTTTCTGATGGCATGCCATATATTTATTTTTTCAAATGGATTATCAACCAAACACTTAACTGATTTTGACTTGATTCATTACGAGAGGCGACATCTGGTGCTACAATTTGACAGCATTTGATTTCACGATTCCCCACCAATGAATATGATGATGAATGATGAAATAAATTAAAGACAAAACTCATGAAAATATTTAGGATGGAAAGAGTGTTTCTGACCCGTTAAAAGATTTTACAAAACTCTCAGGCGCAATCTGGCTTTGGTGTGATTTCTATTTCAGTGCCATTGCTTTTGAGGTTTGATTTCTGTCTTAAAAGGATTGAACGCTAAAAATTGTTGAGTTAATGCTAATAATCTGTATCAAAACTGCAATAAATTCACATCAATAAGATTGATAGACCGAAGTGGAGGTCTGTTTTAATCCACTGTTTGGCATTTCGTCTGTTTGAAAATTCCTTTTTACGTAGTCACGACCAAATGCGCAGTTGGTCTTCTTTCTGATTTGGGGAAAATATTCGTTTAAGGCATATAAAACGACTTCTATGTAAAAAGTTTTAATTTTTATATTCCGTTTAAAGATGGTCCCGTTTTAATATTTTCAATGTTTTGGCGTGTCAGTGGTGAATTTAGCATCATTAGATCAGCTGAATAATTTTGTTAATATCGAGACATTTCATTTTGTATCACTTATAAAAGCAGATATTTAATTTAATTTTCTCAATACAATTAATGTTTTATTCATACCAATTGAAAGAAAGGATTTGCTTAAATAATTCGCACTGAAAAATGGAGGAATGATCATAGTTCCGTATTCAGAGTTGGTTGTTCGTGCTTAGTTCTATCTAATCTTGTTTTAATATTTTCTTAAAAGTATCATCTTTCCAGATAGGGTCCGGAAACGCGATTACGTGTTCTTGGGAATTATGCCGGAGTACTACGATATTCCACATGGTTTGAATAAAAGAAATAATTTTATTCTATCTATAAGAACGGAGAAAATTTTCCAGTTATTGCATCCTCAATATTTTAGATCATGTCCATAGATTTTAAATAAAATGCGGAAATGGAGATTGAAGGGCAAGAAACAGCATGTTAAATTTCCTAATGTTACTTTTGGATAAATTAAAATATTTGAACGATTAGAACAGTCTTCAAAACTTTTAAAAACACGTTTGGGAAAATAAGTTATTTTATTTATTCTCAAAACAATGTCTAAAATCTTGTTTTCGATGCACCTTGAATTATTAACAATGAAATTAGGTTTTTAAAAAATTTTAATTATTTGATTCGCTGAATTTAGTACGCTTTAATGTAATAAATTTTCTGGGAAGGTCATTGTATTGTAATTAATATTGTCCTGTGTTATGCTGTATTTATTTCCATAGAAAATTAGATGTCACGTTTTTTTTAAAAAAGTCATTACTATGGGATATATTTATTAATTTTCTCATCACTTTTGCTAACAATTCACGTTTCAAATGTATTAAAAGACGATAATTAATTTATAACTTACATTCAAATATTGTTTTTTCTTTTACGAATTGAAGTTGAAAATATATTTTAAATCTTTTAAAGAAAAATATTGTTTATAAAATCACTCTTCTCCATTTTCATAGCTTTAAAGTAAAAATCGAATTTTTATACCTATACGCAAATGGCTAATTACTACGATTAAAAATCAAAATTTTGTACAATTATTTTTGTACAGCAGAATATGTGCATCATTTTACTGAAATAAAATTAATTTTTTAAAGCACACATTTATAAAAGCAACAAGAAATAATAATTTTTGTTTTAACTAATTTTTTTACGTTTGTGTCGCTCTATCAAATTTGTTGTAATACATATTATACGCTTTTAAAATAACTTTGTATGGACCTCACTACCTGTAGGCTCTATGAAATTCATACATTTTTGTTGAAAATAGTCAAGTGCATGGAATTTCAAATATCTAGCAGAATAGAAAATCAGGGAAAACTCGTTTATAATATTCACTCTCTAAAAATATGAAACAATTCAAGTTGAATAAGAGATGAATAATTCGTATTATTATTTAAGATGAGAACATGTATGACACTGATGTAAACTTTTTATAATCAGTTTAACATCCCAAAACTTCGTGCACCATTTTTAAAAAAAAATTAAATTTCATCTTTTTTTTTCGCTTTTGTCATGCTTTAATAGACTTAGATCTTCTCATTTATATGCATGGATAGAAACATGTTCACTCCCTTCATAAATCTACGAGATATGAGAAATGGAGAAACATATATCGGAAAGTACCCTTTATTTCCGAAATCTAGGAAAGAGTAAATTTCAAAGAAGAATGCTAAGGCAATCCATCCACGTCATTCTGAATAGAAAAATATCACAACGACATTCTTAATTCATGGAATAATATCCTCTTCAAAGTTCCTCAGTCATATTTTTATCCATTTTTTAAATTTAGAGATGAAGCGATGAATTTTCATTTTGTCATCCAAAATTACCGGTATGTTGCCTTGACTTACTTTAAAGCATCGTTTATAAATTTCTCATTTATACGCCGTTAAGATTTATGTGTCGTTTCTTCATAGTCCAAATTCATTCGTTACCATTTTAATGACAAAGTATTTCGTTTATAAGATACAATGGACGCATAGATTCAGTTATATGTCTTCGTCCCGTTTTCCCAATGATTCCCGATGTGATTTGTAGCCAATTTCGGATGAAATATCCAAGGAAATTATTCGGGATATCAATATTAATAGAAAGTGTATTTAAATATTTCTGGTTTAGAGAAAAGATTTATTTTTGCTTAGAAACCAATCAAAACCAAAATTAGAAACGCCTATTTCCGTTGTGTATTTTAAATGTTATAATACTTTACTTCTGCGGTTCAGAGATATTTCTTTCAATATTGAGATTTAAAAAAACGTAGCTACACGCTACATTTCTCGTGCCCAGAAACTATTTACACGAATTATTAATTAAATCTTACCGTCAGATCTGTTGAAATTCGCATCTACTTAACTGGATTTATTGCTGTAAATTTCACTTTCCCAGAACCTCTCGTCCTGTCCAACATGAAATTAGACGAAAAAGTACAGCAATAGAGGAAAAAGAATAATACTAGAGAAAAAAATACTAGCGACAAAATGAGATATCATTTTGTATAGTTCTGTATTAAAGCTCGAAAATTTATAAAAGAAGGTCTTTCTATAAAAAAATTTCAAATTTACTTACGACAATTCTTTTAGTTGATGACTTGCTCTCATTAATATAAAGACTGGATTATTATATCCGAGCTGTCATAGATAAATTAGTCTTATTGTCATTAGATATGGATGTGTTATGAGAACGTGAATTTTGCTGTGCACGAAGCTGAAAATTCTCAGGTTGGATTATTAGTCGTGTCCGACACAACAGAGGAATGAAAATAGCAACGGACGTAAAAGGTCTGCTTTCCCCTGTCGCTTGCCTCCACATCGTCCAAGGAAGCGAGCAACTTTCCGAAGCAGAATTCACACAATACTACAACATCAATATTAGTGATTTAAGTCTGTTCAGTGATATGGGCTCCATTAAATAACCTGCTGACTGATGTAAATTCCATGTCTGTAAAGATGAGATTTTTTAATCAATTTTTGCCTCAATTCTTGATACGCTAATATTTTGCAATTCTATACAGTTATTTTCTTTCTGATGACAATACAATATATTATTTTTTACAAATAGATTATCACCATCCACTAATTACTTAGTTTGATTTGATTTGAATCAATACGAGGGGCTCCATCTGGTGCTGAATTTCACAACAAATATTACACGATTTCTCACCAATGAATATAATAATTAATCATGAAATATATTAATAACTAAAAAGATGAAAATATTCACGATAAAAAGAGTGTTTCTGCCACGTTGAAAAATATATCAAAACTCTCAGGCGAAATCTGGTTTCGGCGGGAGTTCTAATTCAGCGCCAAGGCTTTTGATGTTCAAAATTGTTGAGTTAACGAATAATAATCTGTGTAAAAAGCACAGTAAATTCACATGAATAAAATTGACCGAGCGAAGTGGGGGTCTTTTTTTATCCACTGTTTGAATTTCATCTGTTTGTACTTTCCTTGTTACGCAGTCACGGCCAAACGCGGAGTTTGGTCGTTTTCTTCTGATTAGGCATAAATATTTCTTGACGCCATATAAAACGACTTATATCTAATAAGTTTTAATTTTTTAATTCCATTTTAAGATGATCCCGTTTTAATGTTTTCAATGTGTTGGAGAGTCAGTGGTGAATTTGGCATCATTAAATCTACTGAATAATTTTGGTAATATCGAGAAATATCACTTTGTTACACTTATAAAAGGAGATATTTAATTTCATTTTGTCAGCACATTCAATGTTTTGATGATACAACGGGAAAGCAAAGATTTGTTTAAATAATTCGCACTGAAAAAAGAGATGGACGATCATAGTTCCGTTTTAAGAGCTGGTTGTTTGTGATTAGTTCCATCTAATCTAGTTTCAATCTTTTCTTGAAATTATGATCTTTCCTGATAGGATCCGGAAACGCGATTACGTCTTCCTGGAACCTACACCGAAGTATTCCGTTATTCCACATGATTTGAATAAAAGAAGTAAATTTATTCTATCTGTAATAAAGAATAGAAATCCCAGACTGGCTTTTATTGCATGCTCAACATTTTAGATCACAACACAACTTTTTTATTGCTTATAATTTCTGCATCCGGTTATTTATATTTTTAACGAAAATTATATCTTTTTCTTCTCTTTTTGAATACTTTACAGCAATTAAAAGTAATTGATTCCTTTTTGGAAAATACTATTTGTTTTCCTTTTTGCTGTCTAACAGGAGTGAAATAAAATGAATGAAAATAAATAATATGATGGTTTGGGATTTTTTATATGCATTCTTGAGACAAGTATTTGATTTTTTTTCTTTTCTTCCTTACATTCCAAATTGAAAGGTGGTGAAATTTCTTTTTATTATAAATATTTTTCGAGTGATTAAGAGATAAGTAGGTTGCTTGATTGCTAAAAGAAGAGGCAGTTGTGTTTTCCTTTCCTCCGCAAAATTAAAAACGCTGTTAAATAATCTTACAGAATTCTGTTAAAAGTGAGCACTAAATATCCAATGTAGGATTAGATAAAAGCACAGAATGCTAAACTCCTCCTACAGATTAATTTTTCATGATTAATTATATCTCAAGGCTACTTCTAGTCAGTTTGGTTTATTTTAGTTTTTAAAATGTTTCAAGTGAAGTTCAAAACAGTTTTAGAAAGAGAGATATTCTGAAACGTGTTATCATATCTAGATTTCGTATTTTCTTAAATTCTAACTGAATGATTGATAGATTAGTGTAAAGATTTATTAATAACTTCGTAGAAATATTCTAAATAGTTTATTCTTCGACTGATTTTAAAGGAATTTTTCATAGGAATCAAAATATTTCTTGTTCAAACACATTTTTCTTTATTGAACTGCTCTAAATATATGTTTTCTTTATTTCAATGAAATGATGCTAAATAGCTTTTAAAATACTAGAAAGGAATTTAATTATGTGTAATAATAATAGCAGAAAAATTAAACGCAGATTTCTATTTATCTAAAATGTAATATTACAGTTACATTTCATTTTATATTTACAATTTATGAATTTTTCTTTTACTTACCATATCTATTGAGCTCTCGGTAGTTTTATTGCGAAGCTAAATGCAAATTCAAACTATACTTCGAATTTGAGTGCTTGAAATTTTAGTTTTATTAATATTTCATTTAGTAACATAAAATGAGTAGTTTGTAGGTTGTTTTTCATTTTTTCTTTTAATCTCAAGCTGTATTTCATTTTTACTTGTTTTAATTATTTTTTGTTGTAATTATTTTTACTGCCATTGAATCATTCCTGTCTCCATCTTTATTTGTTTTATTTTTGTTTGCTGTTTGCTTTCTGATTTTTGTTTGCTATTTCATTTTTGTTTGTTGTTTATTATTTTAATTGCCATAGTTCTTTAGTCCTTTGTTTATTCATTTTTCGATAATGTTTCTTATTTCCTTCGTTGTTGACAGCTATTCTATTTGTTTGTATTGAACTCTGATGATTTGTCCGTACAATATGGATGGCAATTCTACTATTTATGTCTGAAATTAAAAGTGTCATCATTCATAAAAAGAAATCTTATACATGTATTAAACACTTCAAATGTTCTAGGATTAGATATGTCACATCAAGTAAAGACTAATAAAATAACATTTTCTTAAGATGTATCTTAAACCTTTTGGAAATATAGTATAGATGCATGTGTGCATCAAATAATTATTTCAAATTATTATAATAATAGCATTTTGGAACCACAGAAAAATGTAAGTATATCTACTTTTCATTTTCTTAACCCATCTGTAACTCGTTTAGTTTCAAATAAGTTTTTTAAATGTTCAATTACTGTGAATATTTTGGAAATTTATTCAGAATGTTGCTATGATGAAATTATTAGTATTAAAATTATAAATTCAGAGAAATTGCCACATAAGCAGGTTGCAGTTTTAGATTTAAGATGTGCTAAATTCCGAATCATGATTGGATTTTCTAACTTCTTTTTTGAATAAAATAAATGATGTTTTAGTTTCAATTCAACATATAAATCCTGCTTTCAAATTTCATATAAATACGAAGTCAGCAAATTCTTTGATCCGTTGTGAATTAAATAAGCTAGGATATAATTTCAGAAGTCTGAATTATGACAAGTTTCACACAATTAAACATGAATTTATTTGAAAAATTAATTATCAAATAAGGAGTTTGAAGATAAAGTAAATAATTTCGAAAATAATAATTTTTTAATGTAAGGTTTTAGATTTTTTAATAGAAAATACTAAAGCCATTATTTAATGTTTCATATAAATCTTTAAACAATAACTCATTAATTAAAATAATAGCAAAAGGAATTATACAGGAACAACAGGTGTACATTCCACTCGAATTTATCGTTAGTTTCTACTGTAGTGCGGTTAGATCTTGGCTGTTAAGAAGAAAGGAAACGAATCGAACTGGAATTTTGCAACAGTAAGTCCTTCAATCGCCATTATTCCAACATTTAACACTAATCTCATTTCATGGTGTAAGAATCCAATGGCAATGTTCACACATGTGGCGTGAAGTGATTTTGAGCCATCGCATTCACGCATGAAGAAAGGAATACTAATCAAACAGTCTCCCCAAGCAGAGATTTTATTTAAAATGCAATGCAAATCTAACAATTCTAGTGGAAAAACCATATGCCAAATTTTTACACATATCCCGTAGTTCTCTTTTTTTATCGTATTCATATGCACAATGATGAACGGACAGACAGTCCTTCCTCAGAGGGATTTCGTCCAAAATTTGATACAAGTCTACAATTCTGGTTTAAAGACCACATAACAAACTTCATTTGCTCCGATCATCTGGTTTCTGATTTATCGTGCATAGTATAAATAATTGCAGAAATTTCTTTTTCGGACTCAGGAAGACCTAAAACGTGGAGATTCATCAAAATCTGGATTTCCATAATTTGACAAATTACAGAAGTTTCTCTTTCTATACTTCGTATACGCGACATTAAGGAGAGCTCTTTGACAATGAGAGTGCTTATAACCAATGAAAGTAAATGCTGAAAATACGATAGTGGTTTATTTTAAATTTTATTTCGTAAAAGTCAGACGTAGTTTTTCTGCCAAACATATAATAAAAATAAAGGATTACAAGGTTATTATCATGGTTATGATAATTATTAATTCTCAGACTTGATATTATCATGCCCAATCAGGGAGTTCTTTTGGATAAGATGTCGATAATGTATATATATTTTCATTTATTTTACTGATAAAAGTACAAACCCTTTTTTCACAAAATCCCCAAAAATATTCATACGATATCAGTATGATGTGTAGCTTTCAGAGTACCGTAGTAGCATCGTGGAGATACCGTAGAATATCTCGGGCTAATAGGAAAGCAAAATTCAAATTTTAGACAATTTCTTTTAATTTTAGTTTTATATTTTTATGCAAATTATCGAGTTCAAACTTTGGACTTCGTAAAGTTTGGAATGATGTCTTTTCCTATGAAACCTTCCGCATTTAGAAATCTCATCTTATCATTTGTGCTCCAACAAGCACTTATATCTTTGGCGTTAGATTGTCCCACCCAATCTTTTGAAAATTTCATTAAATCTAAAAACATTGGGATTATTATACTATTATTAAGTTAAACATATTTAGTCTGTCTGAAATTTATTTATAAACGTTCATGAAATTCCTTATTCTGATTATTTTTTAATTTCAGTTTTACACTATTTAAAGTGAGCGAATCTAATTTATGAAATTCCACTTTAATTATTATATTAGAAATTTCGCAGCAGGCATGTTTTATATTATTATCCTACAATTTGACATCATTTTTGAACCATAATATTTAGCTATTTTAAATGTACTATAACATAAAATGATCTATTTGTTACTCATTGCATCTTAAGTCACAAAAATTACCCTCGGCGGTGTACAGTATTGATATGGCTCATAATAGAGATGGAATTCTTTCGACGCTCCAATACATAAGAACAATATTCCAGGAGCTCTAATTCATCTATGAAATTTTTAAATGTTCTTGTTAAAATCGAAGAATACCAGAAAAAATTTTAAAAACACAGACACACATACATTCTGCTTTATTATTAGTAGAGATTGTTTCGTTTTAAAATTCTATTACAGCACCACATAGCGATATTTATTTGCAATCAATGATATCATTTGTATGCCAGATATATGTTATAGATCACAATTAGTGTGGGCCGAAAAAAACTTTTTTTTCTTTTCGAAACGCTATAGAGCGGAAAACTTGCCTCTTGGGTAGATAAATAAAAATGCAACAAAAAGTTTTCTTTTGCTTACATCTGGCGGTAGCGCATCGACCCTAAACTTACCCTAACCCTAAACTTTTCAAAAATTTACGATTTTCATAACTTTCCTAATAACTGGAAAAAATCAAATAACTTCAATAATAAGTAGCTATAGGTATTGTTTAGCACAACAAAGTGTAGGAAAGATAAATAAATGAAAAATAATACATTTTACAAATTTTTAATAGCGCATTACACTAAAAACCCCACATTTTTAAAAAATATTGAGAAATTTCCATTGATACAAAAAGTTGTTTCTCATTGTGTAAAATTTCAATTTGTAATCAAAGATAGTCCTTTACTTTCCTTCAGTTTCTTTTGGTACTTTGGTTCTGATCCATTTGCTTGAAAATCTTGAAATAAGTGTAGTTCTTATAAAACCATCTCTGGAATTGGAACCGACGACTTTTGTGATGCCTTGGTTACCAGCTTCACACATCGTTCCACTGCTTGGTTATAACATAGGAATTTGTTAGTTTCCCCTCAGCCGCTGTTCCATCTGATTCGACCTTAGACCAAATCTCTTGATTCGCGAATCTTCGCAGCAAAGGTGGTGGTGAAAGTGCAATAGTGTTCCAGTGAATCATTTCAATGTAGTCTGTAGCTAGGAAGTTGATTTTTGGGCGTTGGTTCCTAATTGACTTTCCTTTAGAAACTAAGTTTCTAGCTTTTGTAATTATTATGAAACCTAACTCTCTCATATGGTCTCTTTTATCTACTATCACACTCAAAATTAAGTTTTCTGGATACTCAAAAAATGCATTTATCTGAATTACTGGGTCAATGACTTTTAACAAGTTTACTGGCAGGACTCTTGACGATGTTATAACTTCAAATACATGTTCTGGTCCATTTGTGAAGTACTTTCTTAATATGAAACCATGCCGACTTTAGGATAAAAGAAACTAAGATCTTATGTTCATCTGTTGGGTATTCAATACTTAAATACAAACGGACAACTCTGTTTGCTGTTGTTTTCCATTTTGAATGGGAAGGTGGACCAGGTTCACGAATAGATAAATCTTCAGGAGTAATGCCTGATTTAATAGCATATCTTATGTCTAGCAGATACTGTTGATCTTTGCTTAAAATTTTCCGTTCAATTTTTGGAATCTCACACTAATTACTTTCAAAAATTACCACTGGCAGTTTCTCACATTTACTGAGCTGTGTGCCAATCGGACCACTAAATGATTTTGGCCCAGTCGTTTCTCCATCTAAATTTATGAACAGATGCCGAAATGGCAATTGATTAAAGTGTAAGAGGCACCTCCCTCACTGTGGTGGTCTTTTAACTTGTTTTTCAATTTGGCAAATAGCGCCTCTTTTCCACCCCATATTAGTAACGGTTCCATCAGAACCAATTACGTCAAAGTTCATGTAATAAAAATCCCGTTTCAGTCAACTAAGAAAGAATGCTATTTGCAATGTTTAGAGCAGACCCAGAAGAGGGTGCACACAGAACCTGGTTCTTTGTAAAATTGAATAATGTTCCTCTTTTATGGTTCTTCGAAACCGTTTTGAGTTTACTTTTTAAATCACGAGGGTGTCTTCCCATGTCATACCTAAGCAGTGGAATGATGGGTGAAGCTGGTAACCGAGGCATCACAAAAAGCCGTCGGTTCCAATTCCAGAGATGGTTTTATAAGAACTACACTTCTTTCAAGATCTTGAATGCCAAATTTTTCAAGCAAATCTTATTTCAAAGTACCAAAAGAAACTGAAGGCTAGTAAAGGAATATATTTGATTGCAAATTGAAATTTTTCACGATGAGAAACAAATTTTTGTATCAATGGAAATTTGTCATTTTATTGTGAAAAAATATGGGTTTTCTTAGTATAATGCGCCATTTAAAAGTTGAAAAATGTATTATTTTTCAATTATTTACCTTTCCAATACTTTGTTGTATCAAACTATACTTATAGCTACGTGTTATAGAAGTTATTTGAGTTTTTCCAGTTATTAGAAAAATTATGAAAATCGTATATTTTCGAAAAGTTTAGGGTCGATGCGCTACCACCCGATGTAATCAAAAGAAAAATTTTTTCTTGCATTTTACTTATCTACCCTAGAAACAAGTGTTCCGCCCTGTACCGTTTCGAAAAGAGAAAAAGTTTTTTTTCACAGACCACCCTAATACAATCTCAGAAATACAGACATACATTTTTCTTCATAATTAGCAGAGAAGAATATAAGAATATAGGCAGCCTGACACACATTATATTTTATTATTAGTAAAAATAGTCTTAGTTTCCGAAATTCTCGCCTTTATTTTTCGAAGTTAATTCGCTGTATAATAAATCAGAGATACAATTTGTATGCAAAATAAAGCAATTGGATTACAACAAGCAGGTTCAAGGGCAGTCTAGAGTTCGTTTAAAATGCGCAAACAGGTTATACAAACTCAGCCATATGAAAGATGACGTAAACTAAGATTACGAAACATAAGATTACAAATCAGTTGCGAATACAAATTTATGAGAGGCTACGTAGGAATTCGCAAATTATAAATTAGTTATCAGCCTGAGTAAATTGCATCAGACTTTAAAATATATAAAAATATTGACCAGAAAATTCACGTGTGTCTCACTGACATTAGATGTTATTAGAGTGTTAGTGGCGAGGCACTTTCACTCAGAATGAGTGCAACAGCAATGAAAACACTTTATGTACTAGTGCCTTTGGAGGTGATTCAGAGGAGACACAAACAAAAAATAACTAGAAGCGAATCAGAAAAAATGGACCAAATGAATTGTAATGAGAATGGTGGGAGGCAAATGGGAGCAAAAAGCATTATGAAGGCTTGAGAGAGAGGGTCCATTTAGTTGTAGCATATGGGAATAGATATTTTCCGTTACTGATAGTGAAATTCAATTGTTCTAAATTTGATGGATTATTATTTCTGGAGATTTGCTGGATGAACTTCCTTGAGATAACTTGGATATGATTTTCTGTTGATTCCAGCTTGAGGTCTTTGTGTATAACATCATTTCGAAAATACCAAGGAGCTTTGGTCATAATTCGCAAGATCTTATTTTGCATAATTTGCACTTTTTTTAGATGAGTTTTGGCAGCAAGACCCCAGATTTGCGATGCATAAGTAAGGACAGGACGAAGAATGTTTACATTTTCTCTCTGTTATATTGCGCAAAATGTTATATTAGTTTTCGAATTATAGTTAGTTTATCAGTACAGACGTCGGAAGCAAAATTTTTATTTACGTGACACTTTAAAAGCATCTTTAAACATATGAAATATATTTTATAATAGATTATTAGTATTGGATATGACAAAGCTGAATTGGTTGGAAATTTTCTCAACAATGTTTTATTCTGTCCTAAAAATAGAAATTCAAAAACATTGTGAATTTTGTCTAAATTTCACACGATCTAAATTAACTTTACACTCAAAGCACCAAAATTTAAAATAATACGTTTTGTTTTATGAGCAAAAAGAATAGGATAAAATAAATTATTCATTATTTTAATGAATTCGACATAATAAGAGTCTGCTAAGAGATAAAAAACGCCCATTATGATTTTTTGCGGTTTTTTTCTTAGTTTATTTCTCGGCCTATAATATTTCAATTAACATTGTTTAAAATTCATTTATGAATGAACTTACTGAAATGCTGAACCACTTTATTTATAAAAAATTAAATAAATTTCCGGAACATTGCATTCTATGGTATGAAAACAAATTTTCCACTGTGCTTTACTAGCTCTTTATATTGCTCTATAAACATGCTTTTTAAATTTGGTGGACTTAATAATACGAGTCTACAAAGGCAGAATTTTTTCTGACTACAAACGCAAAGACTGTTAGAATAATAATAAATAAACAAAAATAAGTCT
This sequence comes from Araneus ventricosus, assembly GCA_013235015.1. NCBI lineage: Eukaryota > Metazoa > Arthropoda > Arachnida > Araneae > Araneidae > Araneus > Araneus ventricosus. The sequence goes on along the minus strand of BGPR01008845.1, from coordinate 983 downwards.
TCGTCTTTCCAATTCCCGAGCAGTGAAAGAACCATTTAAAATACATAATTCTTCATTGCTCTGAAATTTCATGCTTTAATTAAACATTTTTTTAAGTTTATGTAATGGGATTAATTTTTTCATTTATGGAAAATGTAGTGATTCATCCTTTTCTTAATATTTCAGATGTAAATAGGAATTTGTGATCTTGCAGAATTTTTGATACGATGTGTGAAAAGAAATCAGTTTATTAAAAATCGATTTCTGTTGTAAATAATCTGATGAAGTATGAAAAATGAATTGCATGAAAATGATAAAGATAAAACGTCGAGAGTTGGACTGGAATTAACTGAAATAATAAAATCATTAAGAAACGAATTTAAAGTATATGAAGACGCCTGTACGCAAATTATCAGAAGATAAGAATTACTCGTATACTAAACAATTTTGAATATATTTAAGGGGCATATATTTTTGTTCATTCATGAAGTTTAAAATCAAACGGAGTAAGACGTAAGAACAACGCTTCAATGCGTAGAAGAATTTTTGCAAAATAATGGTCCTTGTTAAATAAAAACTTGCAACCACTTGTAATTAATCAAAGATTGTGGTCTTCTTTTCTAGTAATATTTAAATACTACATCAGAATTTTAAGGCTGCCTTATAACATTCAAAAAATAATAAAATATTTTCTGTGGCACACAATATGAATCTTGATAGGTTATATGCACCTGTTTTGATTTCAAAGAGCAAGATTTTTTTAATAGTTATGCAGTCATCAATGGCAATGTTTTTAATATTTTCTCTGGAAAAAAACGAATGGGATATATTTTAAGTAATTTTTAAAGATGCTAATAAATAATATCCGCTTATTCTTATTTTTGTATGAAGCTATGCCACAACATGATTATTTCTTATTAATTCATAAGAAAATTATTTATATTGTCATTTTATTGTTCAACCGCGGCTGTGTGAATCGTTATAAATGTAGTAAGGAATATAGG
>BGPR01008844.1:0-61107 GCA_013235015.1 Araneus ventricosus | reverse complement strand
CAGACCACTAACTCAGTCACGATAACGCATGTAAAAGATTGCTGCGTCGGCCGGGAATCAGACGGGTCAACTGTGGGAAGGCGGCTATGCCAACGTTATACCACCGACGCGACGAATGCGTGACATTTCCTCTACTCAAACGGAAGGGTGGATGAAGCGAAGAGATAGAAGCTTTGCAGGCAAAAGAAGGGTGTAACCCGTTGGCTCCGGAACATTCCGATCAGTTCACACCTATCAGTCACGATAACGCATGTAAGATTGCTGCGTCGGCCGGGAGTCGAACCCAGGTCAGCTTCTTGGAAGGCAACTATGCCTTAACAGATTATACCACCGACGCGACGGAATGCCGGCCATTCCTCTCAAACGGAAGAAGTCAGATGAAAGCGAGAGAAGATACGGCTTGCAGGCAAAAGGGTGTGAAAACCGTTAGCTCAGGTACATTCCGATCAGACCGCACCTGCTCCATTCACGATAACGCGTATAAAGATTGCTGCGTCGTGGCGGGAATGAACCCGGTCAACTGCTTGGAAGGCAGCCTGCTAACCGTTATACCGACGCGCGACAGGTGCGTGACACATTTCCTCTGCCTCAGAGCGGAAAGTCAGATGAAGCGAATAGAGAAGCGCTTTTGCAGGTAAAAGAAAGGTGCTGAAAACCCGTTGGCTCAGACATTCGATCAGATTACACTAACTCCAGTCACGACAACGCATGTATAAAAGACGCTGCGTCAGCCGGGAGTCGAACCAGGTCAACACTGCTTGCGGAAGGCAGCTATGCTAACCGTTATACCACGCCGACGCGAGCCAGGTGCGTGAGCACATTTCCTCTATACTCAAACGGAAAGTCAGATGAGAGGCGAGAGAATAGAGCTTTGCAGGCAAAGAAAGGTGTGAAGCCGTTAGCTCAGGAACATTCCGATCGGAATACACCTAACTCCAGTCACGATAACGCATGTAAAAAGATTGCTGCGTCGGCCGGGAGTCGAACCCGGGTCAGCACCAGCGGAAGGCAGCTATGCTATCGTTATACCACCGACGCGACGGAATGCGTGACTTTATTTCGCTACTCAAACGGAAAGTCAGATTAAGCGAGAAGGGCCGGCTTTGCGGGGCAAAGAAAGGGGCGTGAAAAGCCGTTGGCTCCGGAACATTCCGATCAGACCACGCCTAACTCAGTCACGATAGCGTATTGGCATGCCAAAGATTTGCTGCGTCGGCCGGGAGTCGAACCCGGGTCAACTGCTTGGAAGGCAGCTATGCTAACCGTTATACCACCGACGCGACGGAATGCGTGACACATTTCCTCTACTCGAGCAGGAAGGGAAGATCAGCAGATGAAAGCAGAGAAGGGAGAATAAACTGCAGGCAAAGAAGGGTGTGAAAACTAGCCCGATTGGCTCAGGAGCATTCCGATCAGACCACACCCCAATCAGTCCACGATAACGCATGTAAAAGATTGTGCGTCGGCCGGGAGTCAGACCGCGGTCACTCTTTGAAGGCAGCTATGCTAACCCGTTATACCACCTGATCGCGATGGAATCGTGACCACATTTCCCTCACTCAAACTGGAAGAGTCAGATGAAAGGAGAGATATGAAGTTTTGCAGGCAAAAGAAAGGGTGTGAAAACCCGTTAGCTCCGGAACATTCCGATCAGACCACACCTAACGTCAGCGATAACGCATAAAAGATTGCCTGTCGGCCGGGAGTCGAGACCGGGTCAACTGCTTGAAGGCAAAGCAGGCTAACGTTATACCACCGACGCGACGGAATAGCCGCACATTTCCCTCTACTCAAACGGAAGGGAGTCAGATGAAGCGAGAGAGAATAGAGCTTGCAGGCAAAAGAAAAGGGTGTAAAACCCGTTAGGCTCCGGAATCATTCCATCAGACCACACCCCTAACTCAGTCACGATAACGCATGTAAAAAGATTGCTGCGTCGGCCGGGAGTCGAAGGCCGTCAAAAGCTTTGGAAGGCAGCTATGCAAACCGTTATCCACCGACGCGACGAATGCGTGACATTTCTCTACCTGCAACGAAAAGTCGATGAAAGCGAGAGATATAGTAACTTGCAGGCAAAGAAAGGGTGGTGAAGCCCGTTAGCTCGGAACACCCGATCAGACCACACCTAACTCGAGTCACGATAACGCATGTAAAAAGATTGCGCGTTCGGCCGGGAGTGCAAACCGGGTCAACAGCGTCGAGTGCAGCTATGCAACTCGTTATACCACCGACGGCGACAGGAATGTCGGCAACATTTCCTCTACCAAACGGAAAGATCAGATGAAGAAGCGAGAGAATAGACTTTGCAGGCAAAGAGCAAGTTAGAAAACCCGTTAGCTCCGGAACATTCCGATCAGACCACGCCTAACTCAGTCACGATACACGCATTAACAAGATTGCTGCGTCGGCGAAGGAGTCGACGCCAGGTCAACTAGCTGGAAGGCAGTTGCGCCGTTATACTCACCGACGACGGAATGCGCGTACACATTTCTCTCTCAAACGGGAAGGATCAAGATGAAAGCGAGAGAATAAAGCTTTGCAGGCAAAGAAAGGAGGGTGAAAAGCCGTTAGCTCCGGAACATTCCCGATCAGACCACACCTAACTCAGTCACGATAACGATGTAAAAGATTGGTGCATGCGTCGGCCGGGAGTCGAACCCGGTCAACTGCTTGGAAGGCAGCTATGTTAGCTGTTATACCACCGACGCGACGGAAGTAAGTGACACATTTCCTCTACTCAAACGGAAGATCAGATGAAAGTCGAGAGGAATAGAAGCTTGCAGGCAAAAGAAAGGTGTACGAAAACCCGTTAGCTCGGAACGATCTGATCAGACCACACCTAACTGATCACGATAACGCATGTAAAAAAGATGCTCGCGTTGCGGCAAAGGACCGAGCCCAGTCAACTGCTGGGAAGGCAGCTATGCAAACCTGTTATACCACCGACGCGACGGAATGCGTGACACATTTCCTCTACTCAAACGGAAAGATCGATGAAAGCGAGGAGAATAAAGGCTTTTGCAGGCAAAAGGTGTAAAGCCGATTAGCTCGGAACACCGATCAGACCAACACCTACAGTCACGTAGCTTGCATAAAAGTGCTGGTACGGCTGGAAGTCAACGGTCAACTGCTTGGAAGGCAGCTAGGCAACGCTATACCCGACGCGACGGAATGCTGACACATTTCCTACTCAAACGGAAAGCAGATGAAAGCGAGAGAGAATATAAGCTTTGGGGCAAGAAAAGAAAGGGTGTGAAAACCCGTTGGCTCGGAACTGATCAGACACACACCTAGCATCTCACGATAACGCATGTAAAAAGATTGTCTGCGTCGGCGGAGTCGACCTGGTCCAACTGCTGAAGGCAGCTATGATAACCGTTATACCACCGACGCACCGGAATGCGTACACTTTCCCTACTCAAACGGAAAGTCGATGAAAGCGAGAGAATAGAAGCTTTGCAGGCAAAAGAAGAGGTGTGAAACCCATTGGCTCGGAACCATTCCGATCAGACCACACCTAACTCAGTCACGATAACGCATGTAAAAGATTGCTGCGTCGGCCGGGAGTCGAACCCGGGTCAACTGCTTGGAAGGCAGCTATGCACCGTATTATACGACCGACGGAATGCTAATTTCACTCATGACGGAAAGCTCAGATGAAAGGAGAGATAGAAGCTTGCAGGCAAAAGAAAGGGTGGAACCCGTTAGCTCCGGAACATTCCGATCAGACCACACCTAAATCAGTCACGATAACGCATGTAAAAAGATTGCTGCGTCGGCCGGAGTCGAACCCGGGTCAACTGCTTGAAGGCAGTGTGCTAACCGTTATACCACCGACGCGACGGAATGCGTGACACATTTCCTCTACTCAACGGAAAGTCAGATGAAAGCGAGAGAAATAGACTTTGCAGGCAAGAAAGGGTTGAAACCTGTTGGCCCGGAACATTCCGATCCAGACCACACCTAACTCCAGTCACGATAACGCATGTAAAAGATTGCTGCGTCGGCCGGGAGTCGAACCCGGGTCAAGCATGCTTGGAAGGTCAGCTATAAGCTAACCGTTATACCACCGACGCGTTTGAAATGTGACACATTTCCTCTACTCAGACGGAAGAGGAATCAGATGAGAAGCGAGAGAGAATAGAATACTGCAGGCAAAAGCGCAAGGTGTGAAAACCCGTTAGCTCCGGAACATTCCGATCAGACCACACCTAACTCTAGTCCACGATAACGCATGTAAAAGATTGCTGCGTCGGCCGGGAAAGTCGAGCCCGAGGTCAACTGCTTGGAAGGGCACTATGCAAACCGTTATACCACCGACGCGACGAATGCTGACACATTCTCCTCTACTCAAACGGAAACAGATGAAAGCGAGAGAAATAGAAGCTTTGCAGGCAAGAAAGCGTGCGTGAAACCCGTTAGGCTCCGGAACATCTCCAGTCAACCACACCTAACTCAGTCACGAGATAACGCATGTAAAGATTGCTGCGCATGGCCGGGGAGTCGACCGGTCAACTGCTGGAAGGCAGCATAGCAACGTTATACCACCGACGCGGTACGAGTTTGACACATTTCCTCTACTCAAACGGAAAGTCAGATGAAAGCGAGAGAGAATAGAAGCTTTGCAGGCAAAAGAAAGGGTGTGAAAACGCATTGTCAGGAACATTCCGATCAGACCGCACCTAACTCAATCACGATAACGCATGTAAAGATTGCCGCGTCGGCCGGGAGTCGATCAGGTCAACTGTGGAAGGCAGCTATGCTAACGGGTGTTATACCACCGAGCGCGACCAGGTGCGTGACACATTCCTCTACTCAAACGGAAGTCAGATGAAGCGAGAGAGAATAGAAGCTTTGCAGGCAAAGAAGTGTGAAAAGCCGTTAGCTCCGGAACATTCAGTCAGACCACACTAACTCCAGTCCACGATAACGTATGTAACAAGATTGCTGCGTCGGCCGGGAGTCAGACGGGTCAACTGCTTGGAAGGCAGCTATGCCAACCGTTATACCGCAAACGCGACAGGAATGCTTCGGCCACATTTCCTCTATCAAACGAAGAATCAGATGAAAGCGAGAATAGAAGCTTTGCAGGCAAAGGAAAGGGTGTGAAAACCCGTTAGCTCCGGAACATTCCGATCAGACCACACCTAACTCAGTCACGATAACGCATGTAAAAGGGTGCTGCGTCGGCCGGGAATCGAGCCCAGGTCAACTGCTGGGGGGGGGGGGGGGGGGGGGGGGGGGGGGGGGGGAAGGCAGCTATGCCAGCAGATTATACCACCAAACGCGACGGAGATGCGTGACACATTTCCCTCTACTCAAACGGAAAGTCAGATGAAAGCGAGAGAATACGGCTTTGCAGGCAAGAAAGTGTAAAGCCCGTTGGCTCCGGAACATTTGCGATCAGACCACCCCTAACTCCAGTCCGCGATAACGCGTAAAGATTGCTGCCGTCGGCAGGAGTCGAGCCGGGTCAACTGCTTGGAAGGCAGCTATACTAACCGTTATACCACCGACGCGACGGAATGCGTGACATTTCCTCTACTCAGAGCAGAGAAGTCAGATAGAAAGCGAGAGAGCCGGCTTTGCAGGCAAAGAAAGGTCATGAAAACCCGTTAGCTCCGGAACATTCCGATCAGACCACGCCTAACTCAGTCACGATAACGCATGTAAAAAGATTGCTGCGTCGGCCGGAGTCAGGCAAGGTCAGCTGGCGGGAAGGCAGCTATGCTAACCGTTATACCACCGACGCGACGGAATGCGTGACACATTTCCTCTACTCAAACGGAAAGTCAGATAAGCGAGGGAAGATAGAAGCTTTGCGGGCAAAGAAAGGGTGAAAACCCCGTTAGCTCCGGAACACTCCGATGTAGACCACACCTAACTCAGTCCGCGATAACGCATGTAAAGGTGCGTCGGCCGGGAGTCAGGCAGGTCAACTGCTTGGAAGGCAGCTATGCTAACCGTTATACCACCGACGCGTCGGAATGCGTGACACATTTCCTCTACTCAAACGGAAAGTCAGATGAAAGCGAGAGAGAATAGAAGCTTTGCAGGCAAAGGAAAGGGTGTGAAAACCCGTTAGCTCGGAACATTCCGATCAGACCACACCTAACTCAGTCACGATAACGCATGTAAAAAAAGTGCTGCGTCGGCCGGGAGGTCAGGCAGGTCAACTGCTTGGAAGGCAGCTATGCTAACCGTTATACCACCGACGCATTGGGAATGCGTGACACATTTCCTCTACTCAAACGGAAAGTCAGATGAAAGCGAGAGAGAATAGAAGCTTTGCAGGCAAAAGAAAGGGTGTGAAAACCCGTTAGCTCCGGAACATTCCGATCAGACCACACCTAACTCAGTCACGATAACGCATGTAAAAAGATTGCTGCGTCGGCCGGGAGTCGAACCCGGGTCAACTGCTTGGAAGGCAGCTATGCTAACCGTTATACCACCGACGCGACAGATAAGTGACACATTTCCTCTCAAACGGAAGAGTCAGATGAAAGCGAGGAAAGTGCGAAGCTGCAGGCAAAGAAGTGGTGTGAAAACCCGTTCGAGCTCGGAACATTCCGACCAGACCTACACTAACTCAGTCAGATAACGCATGGGCCAAGTTGCGGTCGGCTGGGAGTCGAACCCGGGTCAACTGCTTGGAAGGCAGCTATGCTAACCGTTATACCACCGACGCGACGGAATGCGTGACACATTTCCTCTACTCAAACGGAAAGTCAGATGAAAGCGAGAGGCGGCTTGCAGGCGAAAGAAGGTGCTGAAAACCCGTTAGCCAGAACATTCCGATCAGACCACCTAACTCCAGTCACGATAACGCATGTAAAAAAAGATTGCTGCGTCGGCCCGGTCAGGCAGGTCAACTGCTTGGAAACAGCTATGCTCGTTATACCAGCACCGACGCGACGGAATGCGTGACCTACCTCTCTCAAACGGAAAGTCAGATGAAAGCGAGAGAGAATAGAAGCTTTGCGAAAAGGCAAAAGAAAGGGCGTGAAAAGCCAGGTAGCTCGGAACATTCCGATCAGACCACCTAACTCAGTCACGATAACGTATGTAAAAAAGATTGCTGCGTCGGCCGGAGTCAGACGCGGGTCAACTGCTTGGAAGAGCAGCTGCTAGCCGTTGATTATACCACACCGACGCGACAGATGCTTGGCACATTTCCTCTACTCAAACAGAGTCAGATGAAAGCGGAGAGAGAATAGAAGCTTTGCAGGCAAAAGAAAGGGTGTGAAAACCCGTTAGCTCCGGAACATTCCGATCAGACCACACCTAACTCAGTCGATAACGCATGTAAAAAAGGTGCTGCGTCGGCCGGGAGTCAGGCAGGTCAGCTTTCTGCTTGGAAAGGCAGCTATACTGCTCGTTATACCACCGACGCATTAGGTCGTGACACATTTCCTCTACTCAAACAGAGAAGTCAGATAAGAAGCGAGAGAAATTCGGCTTTGCAGGCAAAGAAAGTGCTGAAAACCAACCCGTTAGCTCCGGAACATTCCAGTCAGACCACCTAACTCAGTCGATAACGCGTATAAAGATTGCTGCGTCTGACCGGAGTCAGACCCGGGTCAACTGCTTGGAAGCAGCTATGCTAACCGTTATACCACCAGCGCGACGGAATGCGTGACATTTCTCTACTCAAACGGAAGTCAGATGAAGCGAAGAGAGAATAGAAGCTTTGCAGGCAAAAGAAGGGTGTGAAAACCCGTTGGCCGGAACATTCCGATCAGGCCACGCTAACTCCAGTCACGATAACGCGTAAAGATTGCTGCGTCGGCCAGAGTCAGGCCCAGATTCAGCCAAAGCGGGAAGGCAACTGTACAAACCGTTATACCACCGACGCGACGGAATGCGTGACACATTTCCTCTCAAACGGAAGAGATCAGCGAATTAAGCGGAGAGAATAGAAGCTTTGCCTGCGGGCAAAGAAGAGGGTGTGAAAGCCGTTAGCTCGGAACATTCCGATCAGACCACACCTAACTCGGTCACGATAGCACGTAAAAAGGTGCTGCGTCGGCCGGGAGTCAGACCAGGTCAGCGGAGAGCAGCTATGCTAACCGTTATACCACCGACGCGACGGAATGCTTGACACATTTCCTCTACCTCAAACGGAAAGTCAGATGAAAGCGAGAGAGAATAGAAGCTTTGCAGGCAAAGAAAGGGTAGAAAACCCGTTAGCTCGGAACACTCCGATCAGACCACACCTAACTCAGTCGATAGCGCATGTAAAAGATTGCGTCGGCCGGGAGTCAGGCCAGGTCAGCTGGCGGAAGGCAAGCTATGCTAACCGTTATACCACCGACGCATTGGAATGCGTAGTACATTTCCTCTACTCAAACGGAAAGTCAGATGAAAGCGAGAGAGAATAGAAGCTTTGCAGGCCAAGAAAGGTGTATGGCCCGACAGCTCCGGAACATTCCGATCAGACCACACCTAACTCAGTCACGATAACGCATGTAAAAAGATTGCTGCGTCGGCCGGGAGTCGAACCCGGGTCAGCTGGCGGAAGGCAGCTATTCAACGTTATACCGACGCACGAAATGCGGCCTTTCCTCTACTCAAACGGAAAGTCAGATGAAAGCGAGAGAGAATAGAAGCTTTGCAGGCAAAAGAAGGGTGTGAAACCGTTAAGCTCCGGAACATTCAGTCAGACCCGCACCTAACTCCAGTCACGATAACATGTAAAGATTGCTGCGTCGGCCGGAGTCAGGCAGGTCAGCGGCTTCTTGGAAGGCAATATGCAAACCGTTATACCACCGACGCGACGGAATACGTGACACATTTCCTCTCAAACGGAAGAGTCAGATGATGAAAGCGAGAGAATAAAAGAGGCTTTGCAGGCAAAGAAAGTGTAAAACCCGTTGGCTAATGAACGATTCCGATCAGACCACACCTAACTCAGTCACGTCTTGCATGTAAAAAAGATTGCCGTCAGCCAAGGAGTCGAACCCGGGTCAACTGCTTACAGGAAGGAGCAGCTATATAACCGTTATACCACCGACGCGACGGAATGTGAGCACATTCCTCTACTCAAACGGAAAGTCAGATGAAACGAGAGAATACGGCTTTGCAGGCAAAGAAAGGAGTTGAAAACCCGTTAAGCTCAGGTGCTGCTGTTCAGACCACCTAACTCAGTCACGATAACGCATGTAAAAAGATTGCTGCGTCGGCCGGGAGTCGAACCCGGGTCAACTGCTTGGAAGGCAGCTATGCTAACCGTTATACCACCGACGCGACGGAATGCGTGACACATTTCCTCTACTCAAACGGAAGAATCAGATCAAGCAGAGAGAATAGAAGCTTTGCAGGCAAAGAAAGGGTGTGAAAACCCGTTAGCTCCGGTTATTCCGATCAGACCACACCTAACTCTCAGTCACGATAACGCATGTAAAAAAAAGGTGCTGCGTCGGCCGGGAGTCGAGCCAGGTCAACTGCTGGAGAGCAGCTATACTAACCGTTATACCACCGACGCGACGAAATGGCACATTTCCTCTCACTCAAGCAGAGAAGTCAGATGAAAGCGAGAGAGAATACAGAAGCTTTGCAGGCAAAGAAAGTGTGAAAATGCGTAGCTCAGGAACAGTATTCGATCAGACCACCTAACTCAGTCGATAACGCATGTAAAAAAGATTGCTGCCGGTCGGCAGAGGAGTCGAACCCGGAGTCAGCTGCTTGGAAGAGCAGCTATGCTAACGTTATACCACCGACGCTGGAATGCGTGACAAATTTCCCTCTACTCAAACGGAAGAAGTCAGATGAAAGCGAGAGAAGATAGAAGCTTTGCAGGCAAAAGAAAGTGTGAAAACCGTTGTCGGAACATTCCAGTCAGATACACCTAACTCAGTCACGATAACGCATGTAAAAGGTGCTGCGTCGGCGGGAGTCAGACGGGTCAACTGCTTGGGGGAAGGCAGCTATGCTAGCAATTATACCACCGACGCGTGGAATGCGTGACACATTTCCTCTACTCAAGCGAAGTCTGAATGAAGCGAGAGAATAGAAGCTTTGCAGGTAAAGAAAGGGTGAGAAGAGCCAGGTGGCTCCGGAACACTCCGATCAGACCACACCTAACTCAGTCACGATAACGCATGTAAAAGATTGCACCGTCCGTTACAGTCGAGCCCGGATGGCTGGCTTCTTGGAAGGCAGCTATGCCTTCGTTATACCACCGACGCGACAGATGCGTGACGCATTCCTCTACTCAAGCGGAAGTCAGATGAAGCGGAGAAGTCGAAGCTTTGCAGTGCAAAGAAAGGGTGTGAAACCCGAATTGCTGGAACATTCTCGATCAGACTGTCACTACCTAACCCTAGTCACGAGAACCGCATGTAAAGATTTGTTGCGTCGGGCGGAGTCGAACCCGGGTCAACAGCTGCTTGGAAGGCAGCTATGCTAACCGTTATACCACCGACGCGACGGAATGCGTGACACATTTCTCTACTCAAACGGAAGAGTGGATAAGCGAGAGAATCCGGCTTTGCAGGCAAAGAAAGAGGTGCTTGAAAAGCCCGTTAGCTCCGGAACATTCCGATCAGACCACACCCTATCAGTCCGCGATAACGCATGTAAGGTGCTGCGTCGGCCGGGAGTCAGACCCGGGTCAACTGCTTGGAAGGCAGCTATGCTATGCGTTATACCACCGACGCGACGGGATGGTGGGTTGGGTGTGTCGAGAATGTTCGAACTTCAAAGTTTTCACCCTTTCACGCGCAGCTTCATTATAAACATATCTGACTTTCGTTTATTGAAGGAAATGTGTCGCATTATCGTCGTGGCCTGTGATTGGCATGGCAGCTTCCAGCTGATTGACCCGGGTTCGACTTTCGGCTGCGACGCGGCTGTCTTTGCATGCGTTATCGTGACACGAGACCGGAACATTGTTCTGATCGAGTGTTACCCTTCTTTGCGCAGTATAAGCATATCTGGCTTTTCGTTGTGTCGCATTCGACATAACGGTTAGCGCTTTGCTGCTTCAAGCAGTTGACCGGGCTCGGCGCAGCCTCTTTTTTGCATGGGTATCGCTGTTGAATTGATGTGTCTGTCGAGTAATTCCGGAGCTTCTTTAACGCAAAACTTCTGTTCTCTCTTAACTCCTCTGACTTTCATTTGATGAAGATGTGCGCATTCCGCTCGCGTCGATGTTGCCTTTGGACAGCATGGCGCGCTTCCAACATTGACGGTTCATTTATCGGAATGTTCCGGAGCTAACGGGTTTTCACACCCTTTCTTTTGCCTTGAGGGGGGGCTAGATTCCCCCTTTTCTTTTTCTTTATTTCTTGTGATTTCTTTGATGAATATGTTTGTTCTAATTTTTTCATTATCGTCTCTTTTCGTTTTTTTAATAACATTTTTTTATGTATTTTTATTTTAATTCGCTTTTGTGCTTTTTTTTCATGTTTATTACTAGAGTAGAACGGTATTAAATGTTAATTTTTTTTTTTCTCTAAGAATAATATTTTTCCTGACATTGTACGGTTTTTAGTTTTCATATTACACCTTAATGTATATGTTTTTTTCAGTCCTTATGCTGAAAAAATTGGACTATCGAATTGAAAATTTGTCTCTTGCCGTTTAAATAGGAAGCCAGTAACGAAGCAGATCCTCTGTATTTCTTATATTATCCACCTTAATTCTTATGAAGCCTCTTTTCGTCTCAATTTCTTTTGGTTTTTAAGATATTGTTGAAATTATTTGAAAATTTTAAGACGAATTAATTTTTTTATACTTATTGCTATGATGTGAAATTGTGTGACAATTTTGACTTAAAATATTTGTTTTGGAGCAAATATATTTCTGTTTTTCTTCTTTCTTTATGTGTATGAAAACAAATTTATACATTTCGTTGTCACTTTGCAGACAATCTTGCTACGAATTCTTATTTCATTGTATAATTTTCATTATAAAACCATTTTAAACGACTTCGTTTGACTTTTTCTTCCGCTTAATTAGTTGAAAGATTTCAAATTTAAGAATGTAAGTTTCTATGTCGTGGATTATATTTCAGATGGATATTCCTGAAACAACATGAAAGATTTGAACACAGTTATTTTTACATCAAATGAAACAAGTTCATGCGTTTCATTATTTTTCGAAAATTTTATCTTTTTCTTTTTGGAAATTTTTTTACTGAAATTACAGATGGCAACTTGAGTAGTGAGAAATAAAATTTGAAACAAAAAATAATTTATCTCCTGGAGATTAATGTAATGTTTGAAATCTATATTTCTTAGTACCCACAGTCCTTCCTACAATAAACATGATACCACTATAAAACAGCCACTGTCCTCTAGTTTCACGACTACTATTGAAAACTTATCGTTCTCGCCATACGTTCCGTGCAAACAAAATAAATCCCATAGGAAAACATCTACGGAGCCGTCCAAATAGTGAAATTTTCACTCGTCTGTCTTCACCACAAGGGACCTGTTTGTAGGGCCTTGGAATGCCGTTAAGGCGACACAATACCCTTTATAGCGGCCAACCTTTTAATGTACCATTACCTATGAAGCCTACTTACGCCTGGGCTATTACGTTTTTATAGTGATTTCATAAATTGGTTGGCCTTTTTTTATTTTCTTGTGAGTAAACTTTTTTCCTCTGTGAAGTTCTTATGTGTCTTTTTATATCTCTGGGTTTACTTTTATGTAGCTCCCTCCGCCTCCAGATTGAAGCTTTTACACAGCTTTACAGGCCTGTAAAGCTATACTCCAAAGTTTGTTTTACGCGGGCAGGAAAAGGCTAAATTTTTTTGTCTGCGGCGTAACAAAGTTTCAGTATAAATCAGAAATGTTTATAATTTTTGAAAATTTAAAATTGACGGTAAAGGTAGAACAGGAACAAAATAAATGGATAATGGTTTCTTATTGCTAGTACTAGTAATAGCAGGTAGGAATTTTGTTAATCACAAATGCTACCGCAAGATGATGCTATCATAAAAAACGTTACATGTTACAAAACGCTTATTGAAATTTCATGTTTGAAAACTTCTCTTTTAGAAATGAAAATTTTCTGATTAAAAGAAGCCTGAAGCAAATTGAAGTCTTATCGACAGGAAGTAAGTAAAAGTATCTAAATGAATTCGATGTGAAATACATTCGAACAAGAAGGTGCCACAAAGAATTTCAGATTACTTTTATCCATAAATTATGGTTGATTATTTTGATATTTTGGTTAAATAAAATAGCTTGATATTTTAGTCGATCTGTCTTTATATCGATTTTCTACTTTTAACGTTCCTCCCATTGGGGTCTGAGAAAGGAATTCGATTCACACGCCAAAACGTCACAAAAAACGTTGTCTAGGAGATCCTCTATATCTCGGTAACTACATATGTTAAAATGTCTAATGTCTCATTTTAGAGATAAAGGTTAACAACAGAAGTTACAAAAAAAATTTAAAATTGGAATTATAGTTCAGCGACTACTGCGTCGTAAAGTTGGGCAAAAATAGGCATGAATTGGTGACGCGATCCTCTATATCTCGGTAACTACATATGTTAAAAACATAACTAATATCTTATTTTAGAGATGAAGGGTAACAACAGAATTTCAAAAGTAATTCAAAAATCAGAAAAGAGTCACGCAAGTAAAGTAGTCCTACGCCTTTAACATCAGAGGCTGTTTGAAAAAGACAGCCTCCCGTCATATTTTTTTTTATTAATTTATGATATAAATTCCAACTGATGTTATTCTTCGAAGAATATAATAATAGTATGAGGATGGATAAAAAAAAAGTTTACAAGGGTGATAAAAAATTATTTATTAACAATAGACAGAAAATACAAAAGGGAATTAAGAGGCATACTTGCCGATCACTTTTCCACATAATCATAAAATCTATTTAGGCATTTATCTGAGCAGGACCAATTTGTTTAACACGGCTTGGTAGAAATTATGTACCTGTCCATTAAGCCAGTTCTCGGCAGCTGTTTTCACGTCGCTGTTTCAAGAGAACCTTGTTCCAGATAAGTGTTTGGAATCCAGATTGTATTCCAAATCTGGGCTGTATGGGGGTGGCTCCAGATTTCCCACTTGAACTTTTGTAGCAATTCTTGAGTTTTGAGAACACTATGGGCATTGTCAGCAGGAGGATGACACCATCATTCAATATGTCAGGGCGTTGGTGTCAGATGGCTTCACGATGGCTCAGTGACTCTTCCCTTTTTCCGAAATTGAAGGAACAGTTATCTGAAACAAGGTTCTTCTCAGACAGTGATGAAAACAGCTACCGAGAACTGGCTCAATGGACAGGGACGTAATTTCTACCAAGCCGGGTTAAACAAGTTGGTCCTGCGTTCAGATAAACAGATTTGGTGATTATGTGGAAAAGTGATCGGCAAGTATGCCGCTTAATTCCCTTTGTGTTTTCTGTCTAATGCTAATAAATAGTTTTTTATTACCTTTGTAACCTTTTTTTATCCATCCTCGTAATAATAATAATTTGTCTAGTTTTTTCCCCATGAAATAACTAACTTGTATACTTTTGTGAATTCGGATAAAGCGATTATTTGAACGATTCCTCTAAGTGTTTACTACACAGGTATTAAGTGCATAAAAATCTGTTTGTCACTGTGTGAAACAAAACGGTGAAGTTATAAACTTTATGAATCATAAAATAAAGGAGAAACATTCAGAACATTCATTTTCTGTAATTCTTTCACTTAGGCACACTTCTAAGAAGAATTTTTCTACAAAATATTGTTTATTAGTGTGTGGAACAAAATAGCGAAATAATAAACTAATGTATTGTAAAATAATTATGAGGAAAAACATCCAGAATTTTAATTTTCTGCAATTCTTTTATTTAGATAGCTTTATTACAATTTTATCATGGAAATGAAAGTCCATAAGAAATGGTTCCATGCCGTATGAAATTGATTTCAATCCACTTCCATAGATGACAGAAGCAAAAGCCCTAACATTTAGCACATATTTATCCAAAGCAGGGATTACCAACCTTTTTTCCCTCGTGTAACCCTTGATTTGTGTTTTTATTTTCGCGTACCCCCTACAGTCGTATCTCCTGTCTAACCATCTGTCTATACAAAGAAGTTTTATCAATAATCTTAAGGGCCTGGGTGAGCTTCAGAGTCAAATGACTGGAATTTATAACATTTGCAGGACTTATTTTTGATTGTACGTTTTATTCCATTTTTACAATAATATTAGTTCAACGTAAAAACAGATGAAATCAGTATTGTAATAATTTCGCATTAGCTTACAAGGATAGCTAAAAGTTACACTTCCTTTTGCTTTCTTTTTTTCTTATTTTGAGAGTAGGTTTAGGACTTGCACAACTTTTACTTTCTACACGAACATGGGGAAACAAAATTCTGTAACATTTTTAATCCCTTATATTTTCATGTGTCCGCCATCACCCACTTTGAGTTCTCGTACCCCAACTGGTCCTTCGCGTTCCCCCAGGGATACGCGTACCACAGGTTGGGAACCTTTGATCTAAAGCTTCGGCGGTTTGGGATTGAGAATGCATCCGATTACAAGTCCAGTTTGGGTTACATGGCGAATCTGTGTTTCAACCAGGGTGGCCATATTGGCATTTTTTAGGCCAAATTCTTTTTTTTTTTGGGGGGGGAGCCCATTTCGCCTTAAATTCATTTTTTACCTTTTTGGCTTTATTTTCGTTAATAACTTTTAGAACAATTTTTAATTACTTATTTTATTGTTTTTTAATAAATTTTTGATATTACACATTTCAAATGATATATAATGAGCCGTCAAACGAAATAGCCCCTGAATAGAACAAGGATGCTTTAAATTTCTTTCGCTTAAATTTTAGTTTAATAATAGAGCATTGAACAGAACATATGGCTATCAAGTGGGATTCGTTACATGAAGGATAGCCTTTTTCCTAATAGCAAAATAGGTTTTTAATTAATTTGTCAAAGTTGGCCTTCTTTGGCCTTATTTTTAAGAAGGTTTGGCCTTATTTTGCTATTTTAATCTGGCAACCCTGGTTTCAACAGAAATGATTCAAAACACCGAATAAGAGCGATTGAGAAATATGGGTTTGACGTATAACTTAGACATAATTTATCGCATATACAGAGATTTGAATTCCATAGTAAAATTCAAAAGCACTTAAAAAATATCACTTTAAAAAATCATCAGTCATTTCATTTATCTTGAAAGCATGCTTGCAATTTCTTAATATTTTAAATGGAATTAATTAGCACCCAAAAACAAGAATGTCTACTAGTTAGAATTCTTTGTGTAATTAATGCATAAAAATATTAGAATAAATACAATATATGCGCGCGTTATTTCACAGAATGTTAAATTCTAAATTAGAATTCAAAAACATTTAAAATATATCAGTTAAAAACATCAGTCATTACAATTATCTTCAGAGTATTCTTGCAACTTCATAATAATATTTTATTAGAATTAACTGCTGCTGTAAAAAAGCAAGAATTTCTTCCAGTTAGTGTTCTTTGGGTAATACAGGGTGACAATTATTGAGATATATGAAATAAAATTTTCAAAAACTACTGAGTTCAAAAATTTTATTCAAATTTTGAAAGTAACTGCAAATATTCGGATTTAGTTTATGACATGTTCGATATGCTTGCCATCAATGGCTATGACGTGGCGCAGACGAAGAGCAAAATTCTGCAAAAATCGCTAAAGTGTCGAGACATCGACACTACTAGTTCTCTCGAATTTTCAATCACGTTTTTGATTGTTATAACACTTGGACCGGTTGTCTTCAGCTTGTACTCGGTCGCAAATTTTCTTTGAGCCGCAATCGGGCTGTTATTGCTCGAATAGTAGGCCTTGACGATCGATATACGCTCAGAAACGCTGTATTTCGACATTTTGAACGAAAAATTAACAACAACAACAATAAGAGTGCGCATGCTCAAAACAAATCCCAACATGCACGGCATTCAACGGCCAAGTTTTAACTGAATCTCGCCAACTGTTCAAATTTATCAAGTTTTTTTTTCATACAGCTCAATAACTGTCACCCTGAAAATGCATATAAGTCTTTTAGAATAAAAAAAAACACACAAGATTGATTTAGAGAATGTTCAATACCTCGTCTGAAACGAAAATTGGTTTTACACATTCCATAACACCTTTGGTTAATTTTGCGTGTAATGGAACACATCATTAGTAGTACGCAATTCCCGGTTAATCGCATGTCCCTTTAAACACAGTCGACAGGCGACGATTGATGAACACGGGATCTCTGGCTTAAGTAAGCATTAAAGGGATAACTCCCCGCCTTGTGCTTGTGGGGGTTGATATCTCTCGGGAAATGATCGAAATACTGCCGCTGACAAGGCCGGACAATCGATAGCAATGGCAGATCAATACGCGCACATAGTGGCGTAGCGACCGGGGGGCCAAGGGGGTATAGATGACCCGGGCGGCAGTTTTAGGGGGCGCCATGCAGTCAAACCGTCACTGCGGTTATGCCATTTTTAAAGCAAAATATAATGACGGAGCGCAAAGATGCTCTGGACGCCATTTACGCTTGCTAAGTCACAGATGACGGCTGCGATAAAAAATAAATCATATTATTTCCCGAGTGCCACTGACTCTCGCTACGCCACTGGCCATGGTGACAAAACGTTACTGCTTCGTCGCTTTTTAAAGTCAAATAAGATGAGGGGGCGAAAAATACCATGTCCCGGGCGCCGTTTACACAAACTTAGTCACTGATGATGACGAGGAGGGGGCGAAAAAATCACATTATGATCCTGGCGCCACTCACCCTTGCTACGCCACTGCACGCACGATGTTCGTTACAAATTTTTGTAATGTGTAAATAAGGCTTATGTCGGAAAGTTGAGCCGCTGATTTCAATTACCAGTTTAGGGTGTGTTTAAGCACTACCGAATTTGTAAATATCAAGTTCTTCTGGTGGTGAATTTGAAAAAAATTGATTGCAAGATACCATAATATTTACTAGGAATAGTATCTTTGTGAGGAATAGACCTCGCATTAAAACAAAAGGAAGAAAAATATCTAAGATTTGCTCTTCATCGCAGTCTGTAAAGGTTTATCTATGTGAAAACGGATAATGTTGTGATTCATTTTGAAAGCAACATTGTTTCCAGGTACACCAGGCATCATAATTTGTCTCTCGCGGAGATACCTTCTTTGTCCCCATATATGCAACACCTTACAAAGCTATATTGACAATCTTAAACCACTCAATGTACAATATTGCACACCTACATTATGCACAAATTTTACTCCTTGATTTTAAAAAATACATTAACTTATTAATGAAGTTACATCAAAAATGTACTGGAACAAAGTTGTAGAAAATTTTATCCTCGAGAATGAAGGTAATTTTTAAATTGTACTAATATGAACCGTTTAGCTCCAATCGCTGAAAAAAACATACCTTCAAGGAAAGAGGAAATCAAGATAAGACGGAACTGAACAGGAAAAAGGAACTCTCAACATGGAACTATGATCTTATGTCTCTTTTTTTCAATGCGAATTATTTATACAAATCTTTGTTTTCATCAGTATTAACAAAATTACAATTAAATGTCTGCTTTTAACAGTGTTAACAAATTTAGTTAAATGTCTGACCATTACCAAAATGATTCAAATGTGTTAATGGTGAGAAACTCGCCAACACTTTGAAACCGTTAAAACGGCCACTATCTTGAAAAGGAATAAAAACAAACCTTATATATACGTCGTTTTTATGGCTTCAAAGAACATTTGCGCCAACTCTGAAGAAAATCATAACAACGCGTTTGGTAGTGATTGCGTAACAAACAAATTTACAAACAGATGAAATACCGAACGGTCGAATTAAAACAGAGACCTCGCTTTGCTCGGTCAATAATAATGAATTAGGAAATGTATTATAAACTAAAAAAAATAGAAAAGGATAAAAATGCAAAAAATTTTAAATAGCACGGTTTAATGTTTGTACTAAAATGCGGAAAGACTGCTTTTCGTCAAAAATCTGGAGGTCAAAGCGTGAGGCAATGCGATACGAAAACTAAGACACAAAGAGAAAAGCCAGAAAAGAAAGAAAATTCTTTAAAATTAAAATTCATTATAAATGTCATTAAAATTCACTATTATATTTTATTATACACAACAGCGCCTCGCGTATTTACGATTTTTGCTTCAACTTTCGAATTTTCGGTAATTGTTTTCTATCTTTTAGTACATTAATAAAATCGTGTGTTTTAAAAACTTTTTTATTATTTTTATGATGAAATTTTAAACTGGTCTTCATTTCTTTATTTTATATGAATAGTAGGAGGCTGCATTCCTCACGAAACAGTTGCTACCTTGGAGGAGTTGGACTCGGTGGCTCAGTCACCTTGTTTTATATATAGCTTATAATTTCATAAGCTCGTACATACATTATACAGCTGGTTTTATATTGCCTTATAATTTTCAATTACATAAAATTTTGAAGTTCCTACAGTATTATATTAAAGTTAAATAAATTAGGGAAAGAATGATATTAAATACATTTATATGTAGAATTCGAAATAAATTCGGTATAATGCGTTTCAGGAAAAGGTGATTTGTTCTTTAAATAAATATAGATATAAGAATATTATAAAAAATTATATTTTATTCATAAAAGCTCTAATATCGCAGCTTTAACGTTTATTATTTACCATTCCATTAATTCTGCATCTACAAGCATTTGATTTATTATTTCCTTCGCAAACCAATCAGATTAAAGAAAACATGACACGTACACGAAAATGACTTGCTGGTATTTCATTCTCTCCTTTTTAATATAATTATCCCTTCAAAATTGACGTGACAAGTCTTTAAAATTTTAGGACCATTAAAAAAAATACGTAATAATAAAATTATCGAAAGCTGGAGATTTCCATCGTAAAAAATCCTCAAATGAGTTTTAGGACATCTGTAACGCGTCAAACTTACATTTTCGTCTTAATCCTCACCTCAAATAACCCGTAATAAAAGTTATTTTGCACCTTCCCACGCCGTTAAGTGGCGTGTTGTAAACGTCACCTTCAAGCCATATTTACAGGACGTTAAAATTAACAGAAAACAGTCTCTCCAGGATTGACGTCAACGCATGCATACGGTAGAAAACCGAGTCTTACTTGAGAAGCCATCTTTGGCCACATTTGTTTGAAATATGTTTTTGTCGCAGCTTTGAGATTATAATAAAACTTCGATTAACCGTAACTCGTTTAACCATCAGTTTCTGATATCCGTCATCGTCTAAAAAGCAAAAGAGTAACGTAGGTTTATAGTTTTTACCATACAATTGCTGTATATTACTAGTCTTGTATTTAAGTTTATATTGATAGTTCTATAAAAATTAAATACAACATGTATATATTATTCAATCATAAAGGTTTTCATTTTCATTCCAAGACCGCAGTGAAATCACGTTACTGTTCATATGTATTAAGAGATTTCTGTTATCCGTGTATTCGGTTATCCGTCATACCCCTGGTCCCTACGGTGACGGTTAATCGAAGTGCTATTGTATATACAACGGTAGAAGACGAGAATTTTGAAGGAATAAAAACAAGCTGCAAGTTTCTTTCAAGGTCATTTCTTTCCCCCTGTTATTGTCTCTTTCACTCCTTTATTTGTGTACCTCAGGCATAATTTAAGCCGCGGTCGCGTAGTGTATGTTGGATCTGACGTCGTGGCTCAAACGTACCTCCGCTGGTGTGCTGTGGAAGTTTGGAGAGGGGTGTGCCAAACGTACTCCCGCTAGTGTGCTGCGGAAGTTTTTAGAGGGGTGTGCCAGCTCAGATATTGTCCTCGTCATCTGACCGGGGTTCAAAATTACGAGTTCCGTCGCCAAATAGCATTCATGTTGCTTCAAAAAGAGATGTAAATCTAACTAAACTAAACTCATGTATAATTACATTGATGCTTTTTTTATTTACGAAATCTTGTGTTGTCACTTTTAATAAATATTAAAATGATAAAACAACAGTTTAAAGACAAACAATCAAATGAAGGGCGAAATTTATTCTGATGCTATAAAAAAAATTAGTTAAACAGTATTCAGCTTTTGAACACAAAGGGGAAGGGGAGTCTTATAGCATAAAAGAAAGCATAGCCATGTTAAAACATAGCAAGCATAAAAGAAAACATGGCAATTCACGTGCCCTACAATTTTATAATCTAGGGAAAGTAACGAAATCATGAAAAAAAGTATGAAAGTAATTGCCAAACAAGCTTTATGTCTAAGGGAGGACATATCCTTTCCCAAAATTCAGATTTTTAAAAGGCTGTTACAAAATTAAAGATTATTGTTTTGGCAAAACAAGGGACCCTAAATAATGTAATATACAATCAATAAATGAATGGAAAAAATTAATCGAATTTAATGAATATATATCAATATTTATAGAAATTATCCCCAAGTTTTAGAAGTTTGTATGAATAAAAAAGTTAATTTCACCTTCAACCGTTAACGATCGTTGTTAGTCTTTAATTTGTCAAAAATAAATTATTTTGCTTCTTACTGAACATTCACAAGGCATTTATTTCCAACTGAACGCAAATCCAAGAAACAATCATGAAATATCGCCGGAACGTTGTTTGAAGTTGTATTTGGAGACGTTACATAAATTCTGAAAACTTCACTTCAACTTATATAGTTATGAATAATGGAGTAAGACAATAATCAGAGTAGTCCATTATAATCTACTCCTTTATCTGTACTCTAGCACCATTTATTTCATTCTTATATGTCTGGACTTCCAACACATAAATCAAAAGTGGAAAAAATAGATGTTAACGACTTTCCAACTCATGAAATTCTACTTTATCTCGGATGTGGGCGTATTGCACATGCATCAGAATGAGGATCAACTCATTCCGTTTTACCAGATGTTGCAGATGGATTCAGCCATGCCTGATTAGTTGAGGTCATTACCACACACACACAATGTTTAATTCTTCTTAAAGACTGCACGTAATATTAGAAAAACGGTAAGAGACTTATATGATACCAAAAAAAAAAACCCAACACAAGCCTTTTTTCTGCACTATCCTTTGCCCCTTTTCATGAACTTTGGTGGATGAATTTGGTGTTAGATTCTTTAAGTCCTTAGAACCGTTGAAGAACCAAAATTCCATACACTGAGTGAGCTGTCAGACCAGTTTAAAGTCTCTATGTGAAGTGGAAGGACGGAAACATCATCTGTAGTCTACATTGCCGCTATAGAGTCAAGTTCTGCTGAGCAAATACATATCATTCAGCAGCGCAGCTAATCAGGGCCGCCTAGAGCCGAACCGGGCCCAGAGGCAAAGTACTGGAAAGCGGGCCCTCCTCGCGAATCATGACTGTGGTGACTAATTAAGGAAAGGAAGTCTTTCTTCCAACTGCCCGGTCCGTGGCGTATTATTGCGAAAATCCAAATTCTAGATACCTATTGTAATTTCGATAATATAATGAGAATGCGTGAGTCGGAGAAAATAAATGTAAAAATAGTTCAATTCATGCGGGCCCCATTTGTAATCGATAAAAATAAAATAATCTTGAAAATAAGAAAAATATACTTTTCCCTATCCCGGGACGGCAGGCTCCTCTGGGTCCGGGGATTTTATCTCTCTTGCCCTCCCCTCACGGCGGAAATGCAGCTAAGTAGTGTCAAACGTTGCTAAACACCTGCATATCAATCAGCTTTAAGAAAATTCATACTTTCAATCTTCCTACATTTTATTTTGAGCGGGTTCTGGCTCAGCTCTCTATTGGCGAATGCGAATCCAGGAATCCCCAACCCTCCACGTAAGATTGAAATATCTTCAGATGATCCGCCTTAAATTATTCAAATATATTTTCTCACACAATTCACGAGAATCGGTATCCGATGTGTTGGGAGTTGGGTTGATCTCCCCAAAAACATAACTTTCCCCAAAGATGACTCCAACAGCGTGAGAACGTGGATAGTATTTCCGGATTTTTATTTACCTGCACATGCCTAACAGTTCCATCAGCTAGTTTTACTTCATAAGAATGGGAAGGATGAAATTGAACTATCTCACCAGGACCAGGCCACCTAGCTGCTGAGTCAAGTATCAGTAGTACCACTTTTTCTTCAATGTTAAAAGTTCGCACAGGCGACCGTTTGTTAAAATAGTAACTATACAATTTTTGTTTGTCAACTGCTACTAAGGAAGCTTTCTCAGCAGCTTGTTCCATCTTGATTTTCATTTATTGAAAATCAAGATGGAACAAGCTGACTGCAGTGGCGGATTTTGTCAGTATGGGGACACAGGCGCAAAATTGCTTTGAGGCCCCCTCCCTACCCAATGTCGAAAATTCATCTTCGGTTTAGTATTACGATATAGATCGAATAGGTTTTGAGGCTCCCTAGATGCCCGAGGTACGAGGCGAGCGCTTCTAACGCCTGTGCGAAAAACCGCCACTGGCTGACTGTAGGTAAGTATACTTCAATTGCTCTTGAAGACTTTAGAATCGCCAAAGGCACTTGAACCTTTTAGCCACATAGTAATTTAAAGGGTGATACTCCCTTAGTGGTGTTTGGTTCTTCACGATAAGCAAATAATAAATGTATTTAATAGTCCCAATTTCGAGGGTCTTCTCTAATGATATGATGCAGCATATTTTTAACACTCCAAAGAAGTGAAAAAGAAATTAACTTCAAGATAAATTAGTCAAGATTCGTGAATTATCAATTTTTAATCGGATTCCTTTCATCAATTCAATTATTAAAGAACTGAGTGATGAAATGACGACTTAGTGGCACAAAGTTGAAAAGTTTACATTTGAACAGAGAAAATGAATATTTTATGTGGGAGCCCTTGAAAAGAGGACACCAAATACTTTCCATATCTCATATGTGCTTTATTTTAGAATATTTTGAGGTAATATACCATGTTTGGAACCTCCAAACTATACGGAAGCCGGAAAACATTTTTAAACATTAGTTCTTCATCGCACTTCTAAATGAAATTAAAACATTCTTCTTACTTTTTTCTGATATAAATTTCCCATCTTAAGTTGAATTTCAAGTTAATTAACAGAGGTTGTTGTGGCCCACTTCAAGAATTTTAAATACTACTATGAATTGAAAATCCGACATACACTAACATGATGCAGACGGGCATCTTTTCAAACAATTTCATAAGCGAATCAGAAAGCATACATATTTTTTAAATTTTATACAGATTGATTCATGTTTCCCTACTTCATTTCACAAAGTTACTCATACTTCAGATTTCTCATTGCTTTCAGAAACAATTACTTAGTTTAGGGTTAAGTTCTGGAAACTGCTGCATTGATATTTTCCTGTGCTGACAGTTAAAAGTTCAGAATTATTAGCAATACAGTTTGATGCAGAAAATGACCTTTCTTATAAACTTTAGCTTAGAATTTCAAATAACAATCTTAAAAACAGATAGTAGGAAGAGAAACCATGGCATGGAGAGAATTTTGGCAAGTTGTCCAATATGGCATAAAAAAAATCGAAAAATACTGGTAAGAAGGAGATGTCAAGTCAAGTTACAAGAAAATATTAATTTTGCAGTTACATGTCTTCTTTTTTTCATGCTGTACTACTCGATATAAACTGTTATGTTATATTTTAAGTGTTTTTTTCCTTCCTACATTTGCTTATACCTTACTTATTTTAGTCCTCTTGAACTTGACACATATGTATAAGTAAATTGTTTCCAGGAAAATCAAATGTCATTCCCTATTTCCCTGGACAAACATGTCCGACATTCTTCACCCCTTTCCAAAGCTGCGCCATTCTCATATCCATATAACTGTAAAAACCAGCAAATTCCAAAGCATCTTTCAAAGAGTGGGGTGCAAAAAAGAAAAATAAAAAAAGCTCCATCCACCCAATACGTACAAAGATCAATTATTCAGTTTCACGTTCCAGTAGCTTTAAGGGTTCCCTCGTAAAATCTTTTTATAGCTCTTGGAGTTCCGTGACTTTTGTTGCAGGGGTATATCTGACGTTTCGTGAGTGTAGCTCCTATTTTGCAGCACGCACTGTAGCAGATGGTGTTATAGCATTACCTTCGGCAGAATGTGGAGGCAAAGAAGGTAATAGCTGGCGGAATGGTGCAGTTTTTGCTCTTTAGGGGCAGAAAAAGGGGGCTGCCTTGCGTATATTTAGAAATTCTTGTGGAGAATGTAGGGAAGGGGGAGGGTAAATGTTGACGTCATCTTAAAAGTTCCTTCTTTTGAAACATTTCAGTAGCTGAATTTCTAATATTTGTAGGAAACTTCAGCTTAGAAAACAGAAGTTACACAAAACTCGGAATATAAAGAATGAAAATTACTATCTTGCTGTATTTTCCAGATCTAATATGATGATCAGAGGGAATAGAACGTTATGTAATTTCCCGATAATGCTATCTTATACCATGGCTGTAACTAATTCCATAACGATGCGATGATAGGATATAATGAAGTTATTGATGCCCCTGAAATGAAATTTTCTGCGTTTTTTTCCCTTCATAATTTATGCGAACTTAAACTAAATCCAATATAAACCTAGAAATAAAAAAATCCTTAATTATCTTAATTTCTTTTGCAAACTATTAGGAAAATATATCTTTTCGTTACTGTGAATATACTTTCTTATTTCTCGTATTCGAAGTATATAAAGAGAAAGTAATAAACTTGTCAAAAAATTTGGTTACGAGATTCTAATGAATCTTCACGTTTTAGAGTTTTGTGAGTACGAAAAAAATATTTTTTTCGAATTATGTCTGTCTGCCTGTGAAATGATAACTCAGAAAAGAAACGAGTTAGACGAACGGTATGGTATGTGGTCGTTGTAAGAAAGCTATAGGTTTGTATGAAATGTTTGAAGAAATATGTCAGATAGAAGTCTGTCTGTCCGTCAGTGTGCATGTGAACAGGATAACTCAAAAACTCAATGATCTAGATGAATGAAATCTGTCATATTGCTTTATTTTAAGAATTGTAGAACTGTATCGAAGTTTGACCACAATCTGTCTACTACTTGACTGTTTGGCGATCTATCTATTCGTGCGGATGTGAACACAACTGAAAACTACTTTCTTCTTTCTTTGCTTTCTTAATTTTCAGCACGGAATAAAGCGATGTATAGCTTGGTTAGCCGAGCTAAAGAAATAAATCTCATTGTTTTACCTAGATAATTAGGAATAAAAATATGCATTGTAGACTGAATTATAGGTCCAGTGATATTGAAAAAAATGCATTCAGAGGCGTTTACTTCAGTTAGATCAGTGCTCCGTTTTGAAGCTATAAAAATGTTCTTTCCGGACGCATCTCGTAATTTCGAACCGCAACCAAATGGACGTCACCTGAGCTGGCCCTCCTCTCCTCTCCTCTCCTCTCCAACTCTCAACGCCACACCAACAGGAGACGTTTGATTTTTGACGTCAGATTTAAGGTATATGGTGTACACACATGCAACATATTTTCACTGGAATCGAGTTTCGAACCAGAGGTCCTCTGAAACCTTACCACTAGGTAACCGCGGTCCTCACTTGCAGTAGAAAGCGTAGGCAGAAGCAAGTGCCTGTTGCTACGTTTTAAAAAGTATTAACCTGAATTCAGAACTAAAAGTAATATAATATTGTAGTTATCTAGGCGTAATGATTAAATTATTTATCCAATGAATTCGTCACTTCTGTATCCTATCAATGCAAACATGGAATTAATTTGATTCTTACTCTAAAACTAGTTCATTCTGAAAGTTTTGGCGTATTTTATAGACACAGAACCTAAAAAGAACAATTTTTATTTATTGAGATTACATATTTTTTAATTATATTAATAAATATCCTGCATGCCGCTTGCGAGACGAACGTTACATTCCTGTTTGACTTCTTTATTGTTTCAAGCATTTTTCATTTTATTCATTTCGATTTGTGTGTGGAGTAGTCAATCTTTCTCACAGATTTCGAAAACTTTCATAAATTATCTCATAAGTCATTAAAATATAAAACAAACCTGAAAGAGCATGAAACAACTGAAACTAGAGCAGGAGATCTAGTAGCGTGCGAGCAAAGTAACAAATGAAAATTGGCTAAAAGAAAGAATATTTCAACAAACAACTTACAGAATGGAAGTAAACACGATCCACATCCAAAGAATACGATGCATCTCGGAGAGAGAGGGAGAGAAAGAGGAAAAAAGAGAAAGAAAGACGGAAGAGTCCGACGACTCGAAACAGTTTGGGGTTATTAGTACTTTTCTCTTTATTGGTGATAAGGGCTCCGAAGTGTCATAAAAATTTAATGGGTTTTAGTCCCCATCTCCGTTTTTCATTTTATTGGGCTCCTCTCTCCCACCTCACCGGGAGTCAACCCTTCGAGCAATTTTTAACCCCCTTCTCTGGAAAGGAGAAGCGTAATTTACAAGCTTGGAGAGAAAACAGGAAATATTTTTAAATTACTTAAGAGATAGGCAACCGAAATGTTGAATATCCTAACATCACGTGATGTTTCTTTGTAAAGAATTCTGGGAAAGGAAGGATCTGAGCTTATGGTGCATGTTCCATCTTCTATTTTACTCTATAAACCAGGACTTTTTAAACTATGGGTTGGGACCTCAAGAGGTGTCCCAAAAATGTTCCCAAAACTTTCTTCTTACAGATTCTTCAACATTTCTTCTTAAAAACAGTTAAGAAATTAGTATTTATTAATAATTAATGCGTCATTTTTTATGAGTAAATATTTATTTATTCTGAGGTTTCGTCATAAATTCTTACTTCAAGGCAGCAGTGAAAACATGAATGAATTTCGTAGATTCTGCATTCAGTTAAAAAAATACCAGCTTAGTTTAGGTTAGTTAGATTAACGTCCAATTTCGAACCCGCACGAGGTATTTGGGGACGAACCTCACAACTTTGAACTCGAAAGGACTTTACCTCAGCTGACACGCATTCCATCTCCAAACTTTCACCCTACACAAGTAGGAGACGTTTGACTTACAAGGATTTAACATGATCCTCTTCGCATACACAATGCATCTCGATCCCATGAATCTCCGATCCCAAAGTCCAGACAGCCACTTCTCGTCTCGGCCCGCATTGCTGTAATCATTCAAACTTAGAGAAATTAAATGAGTAGTATTTATGTTAATTTAATGAAGTTTTAACTTTAAAAAGCAAAGCTCTTTACGTATTAATTTCTATTTCAAGAAAAATTTATAGTTATTTCGGTACAAATTTAAAATATGAATGTAATAAATTAGATTTTTCGACACCAAAAAAATCCTTTCTACCACCACTAAATTTTCAAGACTAAAAGCATTTCTACTTTAGCTTAAAGAGTCGCGCGAATCTTCACTTTTCACGAGCCTCCATAGAAGTCAAAAATGAGTAATTTTTGTTCGTTTCAGTTTCGGAATGAGGGAAATCTCATTTTTGACTGTATATAAAGTTCGAACGCGTTGCCATCTTTCTCTTTGTCTTGAACACATCATCAGTGGGTGACCTGCGCGTTCAGTCTCTTAAAAATTAGTCATGGATTGGATAACTTATCATACCATCTAGGAAATTAAATTAATCTTTCATCTATTTCAAATAATATAACAAGGCTTTAAATAAACTTATTTTGGAATAGCATCGTGACTGCCATCTGCTTTTCAGATGTCTCTGCACTTTACACAACTGAGCCAATCATTATATAAATATATATGTTAAGTAACGTTACTCAATACTTAAAAAAAATTTTTTTCCAAAAAGTGTAAGTCATTTGACCCCACCTTTCTATTTTAATCAAGCTCTCTTTTTTTTCCTGGTTTAAAAAAATACGTTCGAACTCAACGAGATTTTGAATGTCCCAGCTATAACTTTAATTTCCCTAGTGATGGGGAAAAAAACAAGTTACTGAAACTGCATTAAAAAATAAACTCCCCAATAAAGTTCGTTTGAACCAATTACCAGCAACTGTCATTATGAAATCTTTCTGTTTCACGTTGAATTTAATTTTTTTATGCTTCCATTTTTTAAAACTCTCCTTAAAAAATGCCTGCAACCATATTGTCTTTCTAAAGCCAATTAAACAAAGTAAGCTAACGCGTTCGACTGCATTAAAGGAACAAAGCCGAGCTGGGAGGAAAAAAAATCTTTTTTTTTTCCTTCCAGACCCAATTAAGAAAAAGCAGATGCAAAACAGAGTCATATAAGACTCTTAATTCAGTACCCATTTTTTTCGACTCCTTTTATGAAGAAAAACAGATTTCGAACAACATCCCAGGCGCAATACTTGCTGCCAACGGTTATCTTGATAAAATGGCGACGAATTTGGAATGCAAATTGGATGCAAACGATGTTCTCTCCGGAACGGGTCATCCCGATTGCCGACATCAACACTAATTAAAATTTAATTTTGACCGAAGTAGACTCTCCCCAACGAGCTTGCTAATTAATTCGAAAGGCGAGAAACTTCAGCTTCCCTCCCTGTTTATTTCGGATGGAAATCGTTTGGTTCAGGCAATACTGGAATTTGCGTCGAAGCAGATGGACTATTTTGACAGCAGAATGGCAACGCTCTTGTCATTTCGGAGAGAGTTTTCCAGCATCATTTTATTTTAACTGCAACTGATTGAACTGCAAAGACTCCCTCGTTTAATTTAACGAGTGAGGAGGCGAATTAGCAGCGAAATGTTACGAGTGAAGTTGCTACTTTGTTGCGAATTCGCATTTTCTGATGAGATATTTATTCCGGAACTGGAGTCTTATTTGTGACGAAATGACACAAGGACGCCATTTTATCTGTTTGAAAGCAATTTACATTCCCGAGCCTATATTTAATACCAAAGTAAAATCCTAAAGCGCTTTTTAGTGAATTTTGTCAACTGTTCATATTAAAGTGCTTTAATCATAGAATAAATAATTATTCATTATAATATAAAATTATATTAAAGAACTAATTTTAATTCAAATTTATTTTTAATAATAATGTTAACATTTTAATTATAATTCATAGCTTGTATTGCAAGATGGATATTTTTATTGGTGTGTTAATTAAAAAGGTAGATTATCCAAGAATTGAAAATATCTTGACAGAAATGTGTTCTATTTACAAAATTTGTATTCATTTACTGTTAATAATATGCTCTAAGAAACGTGATATAGCAATAGAGACATCACAATTGCATGAAAAATATAACCACGCATGACGCCTATCAAGTAACTTTACTTTTTACATCAAGCAATTTACAGAAAGAATGCTAGCCTAAAAACATTAAAACTTGAAAAAAAACATCCAATGTTTTGAAACATGTTAAAGCATTAGTTAGTAATTAACTGTAAAATTTATTTTTATTTAGTCGCATGAGAGCTTTTAAAATATTCACACTGATTATGAACAATCATGCTATTTTGCTGAAAAACATTGTTACAAAAAGCGCTTAAAATTAATATTGAAAAATTTATTAACGAAAGAATCGCAAGGAAATAAAATTGGCATTATTGAGAAACTATTTGAACTATTGAATTTTAAAGTGACATAAAATAATATAACACAATAATATACTCCGAAGTTATTGAGAAAAGAAGTTAAAATTGCGATTAATTTTTTTAATTTAAAATCTAATTAGAATTTTTAAAAACCCTTTCTTAGTGAACACCTACTCTCCGAGAAATAACTACGTGCCGAATTTGGTAGTTCTCAGGTCCAACGGTCTGCTCTGTTGAACGCTTTGAACTATTTTGGCATCACGCAATTTACAAATTGTATTCAGCTTATAAACACTGTCATCTTAAAAAAATTATCAACGAATGCAGTAATCTGTTTAGTAGAAAAATATCTTATATCAGAAAACGATGATCTAGCTGCAAATAATTTTTGTGGTAATTTTCGCGGTCTTCAGATTTATAGAATGATTTCCTTCAGATGCTATCCAAAATGTATGTAGGAAAATTACAAAAAGTATGTCGAACAACAGTAAAACTGGAATAATTTCTGAAACGGACAACCTTAAAAATCAATCAGTAAAATTCCAATACAGTGAAATAAAGATTTTCTCTTTTAAAATTTTTAAAAGTTCCAAAATATTGAAATCAAAATCTACTCGCAAAAATTCATGGATAAGATGCTGAAATTCTTCGTAAGCTATTACGAAACGATTATCTCCTTTGTATTTAGAATTCAATCTAATCCAGATACAAAAATCAGTTTTGAATCATAGAAAGTAATCAAATATCAATTTTCATTCTAATAAGACTGCTAAAAAATTTGCAAACTGAGAACACTATTTCCTGAAACCAGAAATAACTGCATGCCCCAATTTGGAAAGCTTCCATCTTGATTTGAAGATTAAATATTTATTAGGCTTTCCATTCCTTTTGAAATTGTTCTTTTTCGAATGTTGTAGTTCCTAAAGGGAAATTTTTCTTGCTTACGTCAACAACAGTTAGGAAACGCCCACACAGTAATCATTCAAAACATCTTTACTAGCATTATTATTCAATCAGACAGCTGTATAATTCGTGATATGGAGGATTCTTAGAAAATTGTTGATTAGAAGTAATTACTAGAAAGAGTAATTTCTTTTGTTGTTCCCACAGGCCAATAAATCATAATTAAAATCATAAGCATTTGTTTTAGGACTGCAGCGCTCGAAGACTTCTGACAGCTGCCCGCAGAGACGATGAAAAAAAAAGATCTTTTGATGAAATGGCCTTTACTCTCTTTGCTTTTATTACTACGCTAGAAGAGAAATCAATAATGAGAACTAACAACAGACACAGAGTAGCCTATTTTAAATTCAAGCTTTGAATCAAATGTGTCAGACTTATAGATTATCTTTAATCTTTGCAGATGAGCAAAATAAGTAAGACTGAAATTTACCTAAGACACTGGGAAAAGATAGCCATTTTTTATGGATAAAGTATAGTGAGATATCTGGTTGTTCTTTTTACAACGAAAGTGCAACGGTAAAGAACAAAAAAAATTCATTGTGACTATCACAAAGGAATTACTCCGGCCAGCCTTAACGTCCGGATCAAACTTGAATGACCCGGACCGCCGCAACAATTAATAGGTCACTGTAGCCCCCGCATTATAGCCCCATTACGTGCAGCTCATGCGATGACCCCTCAGACAGAGGTACAATCCGTCATCGGTAGGGGTAATTCAACCCCACCATTACTATATCCCACTAGGAAGCGAGACTCTGCTTATTTATACGGCAGGTTCTCATTCCCATATTTGCGGGGCCTCCTATGACTAAAGAAACACCTCTGACAATCCGCAGTTATACTGAAATATTTAACTTGACGACAACACAAATGCACGACGAAATGTTTTTTCCGACTCATTTAACACTCACGCACTGAAACTTCAGAGTGTCACAAAGCCAAATGGGGAAAAATAATTTTACTTCTAAAGCCGGCCATTCACTTGAAGTATAGCCATGCCATTTGTCCTAAGCCCGGTTTATTTCCCACCCATTTTAATCGAAAAATACAGGCACGCCTTTCACTTGTATTTAAAAGGACGCTAACTCTGAACGAAGGTAGGGGAAGCCATCTTCTTTCCCTCTCTACAGCTGCTTGTCAATCGCTCTTCGATTTTCCCCAGTCAGCAGATTTTAATTTATGCTACCCTCGAAGCGAGGCTTCAATCTACGCAATGCATTGCTCTTTCAGGGTCCCTCTGATTTTTCGTTCCGATTTCAGTCCAGACGGAATTCCAACCATGGCAAGTCGTTTGGCTCATTTCCATAGATTTTTATCGTTTTTTCCTTCTCGCGTTCCAAAATATGCGGTTTGTCTGTGAAGTGAATGGCTGGCTTAAGAGCAAAGTCCTAACACGAGCGTCACTTGCTCCAGCAGCATCTGACCTAAACTCTGGCGATGTTCTGTTCTCTGCCTGTCTTCTTGAGTGAGTGTCAATAAATCTGAACAAAATGCTTATCAACAAGGGATAGACTATGTCTTCCAGACATATAACTCACCCCTGTTTCTGTAAATTAGTTTGACTACTATATACAGCTGACGTGGGTCATTTTCACTGGCGTTCTCTATCATTTAACGTAGGATAACCTAAATTGTCTGATGGTAATTAACTTAAACTCTGTTACTGGGGTTCACCACCACACGTCAATAATTTGAATGCCCCAAACATTACATACAAAATAAAAAGACAAAATCAATGTTTCCTGTCAGGCACTTGATATCTTTCATACTGGAACTATACGTCGATATGTTCACGTCTTGTAATTATTACGTTCAGTCGTATATGATTTGGTAATTGGTGCCGATTCTGTATTTATAGAGGGAAAAAATCAAATAAAACAAAGAACATTATATCTCTGAAAGCTCTAGAATTGATAAAATTTGCTCACATTATCTTTTATGGCTTAAAAGTGGTTTCCAACTATTTTTGATAGGTAGCTTTCAACTTTAGTTATCAATGGTTTGGTTACACTAGATAGAACCAATGGCGGCTTGTTCATTGCAGCTTCAGTGCTGTAGAAAAAGCACTGCTTGTTATTATTAGATGGTTTTCTTTGTAGCATTTGATCATTATATCAAGTTGAGAGAGTACTTTGATTTATTCCTAGCTGAAGCTCTGTTGTTCGAATCTGAGCTCGAAATCGCTTAGGGTACATGCTGGAATGACACATTAATAAAGCGTTTCTATGTCCCTATCGAGGTTGTGGAGCTCCCAGCCAAGCAATACTTAATCATAATGAAAATCAGAAATGGCCACTATTCTAATTTCTTTCTCTCAGTCCTAATTTATTCATTTTTCTTTCTTTCGCCCTTTCTCGGGCTGTCTTCTTTAGCTTTGCGGGTCTATTCTTCCTATTGGGACAAGATACTCTACAATGCTGCGACGTCTTCACGGTCATGTACGACCTTTAGAATATCGAATAACATCGTGTAGATAACGTGCAATATCTTACGCCGGCAGGGTTTAAATAATTTAGCTTCGATATTCACGCGTGAGGGAAATCACTTTCTGCTTTTTACCTATTATTTAATTTTTTTTTTATTTCTATTGTTATAAGCCAAATATTCAGGCAAGGATAATAATTTTTCAGAAGGGAAAATAAATATATTTTGGAGAACATTTTTAGACAGCACTCCTTTTTTAACTAGGAGCTGGTTAAACAGAAATTTTGTTCAATTAACACTATTTAAATGCAGAACACCTGTATATAAGATTGCCTACCTCAAAAAGTTTCACCTGTCTGACAGCGATTATTGCAGTTGTGGTGGAATTGGCACGGCACTTCACTATGCCACGGAGTGTATTTATACAGTGTCTTGGCATATGAGGAAGCCAGCTCCAAACTTCGAACATGAATGGCTGAAAAGGGTCGCCAATAACCTCGTCTCCAGGTATAAAATTCGTGGGATTATCAAATTGATTAGCGAAAACAGAGATCTTTTCCGACCTCCCTAGCCTTCAACTTTCCAGCGAGCTGAACTTAGTAGCTCAATTACCGAACATTCCCCCCTTCAAATAAAAGAAAGGTATAACAACATCTAAAGAAAAGAAGACTATTACGAACTAATAGTGTAAAAGTGAAAATGCCTGTGTTGTACATAGTGTATATATTTCCTTCTTTTTATTTATTTTGTTTTTCTTAAATAAAATTCCCGTGTCTTGCCCTTCAGACCGTTCAGTGACCGATCTGGTCACGGGTACGGGGGGTAAGAGACGGCGTTCTGTTCTGTATATAAGATTAATTATAAGTTATAAATTTAACACCTGTATTAAGAATTTTGAATTAATAGAGGTAAAACATTAACTTTTGCACTTTTGAGCACTGCCTATTTCTCAGTTGACGATTCATCCCTGCATGGACTCAAAGTTGTTAATTTTCAACAACGAGCTTAACATTCTTGTTTAGACAGAAAAGGCACAAGATCTCAAAGGAATATTTTTCACTCCTTCCTTTTCCTCCATTTTTCTTCTAGCCTTCACTCCACTTCGATAGAATACACTGGACAATTGAAAAGTTAGACTCCATGCGAATTTGTGCGCAAATCAAGCACTGCCAACTTTATGCGATGTCCTTCGACATAATTACTGATCTGTTGTTCTATTCACTCCAATGGCATGTATGGAAATCAAAGTTACTCATTTTACACAAAGAATTTCAAACTTTTGTATTAGACAGAAAATGTACAAGATCTCAAAGAAACGTTTTCTTCTATATTCACTCCATTCTGCTGAAATGCATTGGACAGCTGAGAAGTCAAATCGGTGCGAATTTGTGCGCAAATCAAGCACTGCCATCTTTATGCGATGTCCTTCGACATAATCACTGACTTGTTGTTCTATTCGCTCAAGCACAAGCTCTCCCTGCAGATTGGAGGAATGGAGCGCATGCCTTAATTAACTCCATCGGCGTCATAACGACTAATACAATAAACACGGGGAAGGGACATAAAGGGGCGAGAGAGATGAAAAATGACCGTAAAACGGGAGATTCCTTGAGCCATTAGTCGCGTAACCGGCGTGTTGCCAAGGTGAGAGACTTAATGGAGAAGTGAAGTCGTTAGTCCCCTCCATTCTAAGCGGACAGTTTCAGAGAATTAAATTCAGCGATTGTAGAATGGCGATGCTTTTAATCGAGTACATGCCATATGATTTTAAATGCGAAAAACCATGGTATAAAGCGGCTGTTTAAGCACGTGTATGATTTAGAAATTTTCTCTTGGCTTATTTGTACGAAATTGGGACACAGAATAACCAAAAATTAATCAGTATATATAGGAAAATTTATTTATTATACTATTTATATATTTTTATGAAAGGAAGTTATTGGGAATCTTGATGTTTTTGTACAATAAATTTTTGAAATTATGGGATTTTCAAAATAAAAATTTCTGAAATAGGTCAAGTCTAATCACAAGAAAAGATAATCTTTCATAGTATTTAGCGTTAAATGCTTTCTAATATCTCATTTGGGATGTAAACCATGTATTTGAGTCAAAATACAACATATCTTTTTTTCATATATATAAAGTCGTGTTTAAGAGGAAAATATTAAGTAAGATACAATTAAAAACTTATGGATATCGAAAGTCAGCGAAATAATGCTAGCAGATTAGTCCTCCTATGTACGCTAAAATTATAAATCAAAGATCGATATTCTATTCTGTATGCATTTTTTAACTTTTGGTGTGAAACTGTTTGTAGACGATTTATAAATCAATCCAGAAAAAAACAAAGTCAAGCACTCAATATTTTAACAAAACCTTTTCCTCCCGTTTTGAAATTGGGCGTTTCAAGAAAATCTGTTTAATTCTTGATTTTCAGATAAAAAATAGTTAACAGACTTTGCTTTTGCACCCTTATCCATAATTCATAGAAGGACACTTTATTGTTATTATTAATACTTTACAGCTTTACAGTCCATTTCAAATATTCAGTTTATTATAAGAAATTTGATATTATGAATTATCGCCTTTAATAGTATAATTATTGCATTATATATAATATATGCCTTAAATTCATCTATATTTTTCTCAAGTTTCCACAATCTGTTATGCGGTATAAAATATCTATAAGTGCTGTAATAAATACAGTGATACAAGGATTTCGTTTAATAAAAAGTTCTGGAAATTACGAGTGAAAAAAATTGTGATTGTAGACTAATAGAAAAGAAAAATCATATACAAAGGGGAAGTTGTTACAGTCAAGACGAAGAATCCAAGACACTAATGAGAATTTGTTACTTTTTATGACCATCTTTTCTTTATTTATAGTAACCAAATATGAAACTAAGTTGCATTAATTAATTCTACATAATAACTGGGGCAGACGAAAAGGTCTCCCGATTGATACGAAAAGTCTGTTTTTTACTATCATTGGTAAAACCCCTAAAACTATCCTAAAAAGTTATGTTTGATTGCATTATCTGTCATATTAGATGCTTTCATGCGGCAAAAGAGCTTAATTACAGAAAAAAATTATAATAATTCCAGCTAAAACACAGAAAAAAATAGATTTGTACTCATTGAATCAATTCTAGAAATTTACAGCGGAAAGCTAAGAAATTGGTTGAATTTTTTGGGGAAATTCGTATAAAAAGATTAAATACTGAAAGTTATGTAAAGCATATTCATTTATGGATGAAGTTGTACGAATTTTGCAAGAATGAATGAATAATTATAGCAACTTCAACCGTAAATTATGAGTGTTTTTTAACCCCTTAACATACAATGACGTCTCCGACTCGCGCATCGAATTACAGAATTTGTTATTTAAATCCGTATTTAAGTTAGCGTAACAATTAATTTTAAATACAAAAATTACCTGGACACGCTTAAATGTCTGAAGTATCCTTTACTATCTTAAATAGATTGAAATAATAAAAAATATCCCAAATGGGTGGTGGCATCTAATTAGGAGGTTAAATAAAATCGTATGTCAAGAGGTTAATGCAGAAACATTTTCTAACAGTTTACATCTATACTTTGAGATGAGGAACCAGCATTAAGCAACACTTCTGATGGCATTAGAGAACATAAGCAATAGATATAGTGCTGTAAAAATGCATGGCTTGTGTTCTTCTCTAACTCAATGTCTTATACTACATAAAACATCACTGCGACATCTTTAGAATCCTTTGGTGGCTTAAGTTGTAAATTATACAATAATTGTCTCACAAAAGAACAAACTTTGAAGGCAGGAGTTTGTAATCTCAATTGCATGGCAGCTGGGCACAATAGTGGCAGTTCAGTAGATATACAGGGTGGCCACAAAATAACTTTCCCTGTTTGTAGGCATCTGCAGCTAAAACTAATGAACGGAATGAAATCAAATTTCATGTACAGACTGTGGAAGACATAGGGCGATGATTTCCGGAAAAAAAGTATCAAAAGTCGCCGATAGAGGAGATTTTGGTGCTACCGTCACGTACTCACTATGAAATTTGCACAATCGAGGTAGATTATGCAAATTTCATAGTACAAGCATGAATTCCTTGAAAGAGAACATAAGACGGGCTGTTACAAACATCCAAGGTGACAGTTCACGCGCAGCAGCAGAGAACGTCATACACCGGATGTAATAACTTGTACACAGGGAAGGTCAGCACATTGAAAATATAGCACGTGGTTCTGGGGACCCTAATGTTGATTACTTAAAGATTATTTTCCGTGAGTTTCATATTGTTGCCATTCATTTCCACATGTGCACTTTTTATTATTCGAGCATTGATGAAATTTTGCATAATCCATTTCCGTGCATTCAGGGTAAGTATTGACTTTTACACGTTTACAACAGCTCCAAAATCACGTATGCACAATAAAATTTGAATAATCTACCTCGACTGTGCAAATTTCATAGTGAGTACGTGATAGTAGCGCCAAAATCTCCCCTATCGGCGACTTTTGGTACTTTTTTGCGTAAATCATCTCCCCCATGTCTTCCATAGTCTGTACATGAAATTTGGCTTCATTCCGTTCATTAGTTTCAGTTGCAGATGACTCAGAGAAAGTTATTTTATGGCTACCCTGTTTTTACCAGTTAGACCTTAACAAATATTTAAGATCGTACCCATAAATTTTGGTTTATGAAAAAGAAGCCTGGTTTCTTTTCCATTCTTTCTGTGCAAACGGAAACTTTCTATTTTCATTGTTTGGCGAATTACTGAGCCCTGGACATTTAAATCATTCTCTGCATGATAAAATTGAGGAGAGCGCATTCCCAATTTTTTCTTAATTAAGTTATGAAAAAAACAGGGAAAAGAATTACAAAATTACAGCGACTTCCTCAGTCACTCTTGATTTTTTCACCATTTCATTCGCCAGAGATTTCTAGATATCACTATAAAATGACCATCACGTCGGTGTTATTAAGACGCTCTGACGACCACACCAGTGACATGAATCCGTCTGTTTCTGTTGAAAAAGGAAATTACCATCAAAGAAATATGTTCGGCTTCGACGCATCGGTGCGTCTTCGCCGCTCCTCAGCTGTGCTCCTTCCTCGATTTATTTGATGAAGTTGTTCGCAAAAAGAATCAACCTCTCCTTTGAAGATTTTAATCCCCTCTGTAAGGACCTCCGTTCACCAAAGCGAGCCTAATAACGCGTAATTAAAAGAATCGTGTCGATGGCTTCAGGAACGCCCTCTATTCGTTAACGACCGCAGATTCTGTGGGCCCAAGTTCCACAGTTTCCCCAATTCAATCCTGCCAGCTAATATTTACGTCTCTATAGGCACGCAACGCATAAAAGTGCATAATTCATAAATTGCAAGACACGAATGATTGTGTTTGGTAAAATTTGCCACACCAATGAAGCGAGTTATCTCTGGTAGTTGGGGAATGAATGGGACGAATTCATTCCAAGGAGGTCTTTATTGAAGGCAAAACGTAATTCGCCCCATAAGAGGCACGTTTTATGCTTTTGAGTGAATAATTGTGTTTTAAATCTTACGTTAAAGGTAAAATATGGGTGTTTAATTCTGTCTAGGCATGCTGTTGGTTCATGTCGGGAACCTCTCAAGGCAGCATCTTTTCTCTTTTAAAATTTATCTGTCTTTCAATTTTCCTCGGTCCATTGAAAATATTTATATAAATTTAAGAACTTAAGTTCACAGTTCATTCAGTTTTCTGCCAAAATGAACTTGCTGCCAAATTGTAAAAATTAAAAATAAATTGTTTTTGGTAAAATCTTATAAATGATGGCTAGTTAGGTTTGTTGTAAGAAAGGTGATACCAGAAACAAATTTTTAACATGTATTTAATATTAACACAGACAGTCAATAACTTTGAGCATGGAAATTTATATATTGTTTAATTGTTTAACTACCAATTAAAGAAAAATTAGGCCAGAATGACTGGAAACTCGCCATCAATTTTATTTGAAAAAAGAGAACATTTTTCATATTAATTACTGTATTGCTATCTCTTAACTATAATCGAGACAGGGTCATCTAATTAGATAGTTCAGTGTCAGTCACCGGTGACGGATTTCCATTCGCAATGGCTACCGATCAGCACAAGCCGATGTGCATTTTCTGGTTTCTTTTTTCTTTTTAGTTTTTCTTGAATATCTCGAAAACTCTTCAGTTTTCACACTACATGCGAATCAACAAATTAAAGAGCCTAAAATTCTCTACAAATGCATGCTTTTATTTTTCTTTTAGTTTTAATAATTTCGAAGACAAGGGCTTTAAAAGCATTGGAGATTTCCAGTAATTTACCACCCCATAGACCGCCTAAACGGCGTGTTACCTATCTGAAAAAAAACCTTTTTATATGCGCTCTCATTTTTAGAAAAAGCCGTAATTGAAACATTATTAGTTTTTTTTATTAATTTTTGAATTGTGTCCTATCCCAATGTCCTGTCCCAATTATCTGACACCCTGTGCATTAGTACATCGTGTATATGAGCTTAATTAACAGAAACACAAACAGACGTACATCCAGACGAGCAATTTTAGTAACTTTTCAATGTATGACTATTCCAATGTGAACATGGAAGTATTTCATGGTATAAAGATTTAAGATTTCCCAAATACTAAGAAGATATAGGCACTTCAGAAGACATAATCTTCTTAGAACGAATTCCATTTGTGTGTTCTTATCTATTAAATATAAGGAAATTAAAATGAAAGATTTTATAAGAAAGGAATGAACTTTATCAATAAGAAATATCGTCCTTAAAAATCAAACTTTTAATAAAGTAAAAGAAAACATAAACAAATTTGTTGATTTGCTTCTTTCAAAATCATTTATTTTCAAAATTAAAATTCAAACGCCACAATATAGTGCTTGAAATAGCAGATATATTTTCTTATCACAAAAAATAACTTAGAAAGGCAGATGGCGAGTAATCTTAGAGAATTAGATTATTATTATTATTCTTTACTTTGACACCATCTGCTTCTTAAAGTTGGACGCGATTATGCAATCAAGTGCCAACTGTCATCTCGGATTCGATGGTACAGACTGTAGGTATGTGTGCACAGTTTTCAGTGTAAAATCCAACTAATTCTAGTCAGTCAGTGCGTTATCAACAGACTATAAAAATAACGCACGAATTTATTTATTTATTTACTTTTTTGAAAATCCAGCATCTAAATATTTTTCAGTTTTTATTCGAAACTTTATTATATAAAACTTTTATTCAAACAACTCAAAATTTGTACTTTGGAAATTGGTACATTTCCTAATTGCATAATGACGACTAATTCTTCAAATATTCACAATCATGTAAAATTTCACTGTACACTTACCTCAAAATATATTGAATAGTGAATCTGGACAACAGTAAGTCTTCCAAACCCAGCTAACTGTAAAGGAAGCTCTTGTGAAAGATGTTATCTTAACAGTTGGATGTAGTGTAGCCATTTATCACAAGCAGGCAACTGCAGATGCGCCAGGTGCATTTACAGGGAACTCATAATGATGCGAAATAATTGGACGCTAAAATAAATATTTGTACGCAGTGGCTACTGTTTAATGTAAGATGCAGATGTAATTAATTTAGAACGCTGAAATCGGGATGGACGATTCGAAAACAAAACATTTCAGCACCAAAAAAAATTAATCAAAAATTGATAGCTAATAGTTTTATGTTATGTTAAAATTCATGAAAATTATGATTTTGTAAACTTAAAAGTTAGAATATTCTACCTTATAACCTGGAATGAAATAAAGCATTCCATTAAATGTTTAATTTCAGTTGTTATTTACAACTTGTTTTGAATCGGTGCTGATAATTACTTTTAAATTTTAATTTCGTTTCTAGTTATGGCTTATTAACTTTTTGGTTACAATCAATTTTACTAAAAAAATTATAGTTATATTTTTATTAGTTATGTTATCTAGTTATATATTTTTAGTTTTATTTATTTATTAATTGTCATACATTTCTTTATTGTTTATTATTTTCTAAGGCAAATGAATGAAATACTTCAAAAGCAGAAACCATATATCAACTTGTATCAAAAATCAAATTTATTAACACCTAGTTTTCATAACATAATTTTTTTTAACCGATGAATTCAAGATACATAATATTTTATGCGAAATTTAACTTCGTTTTAAAACATTTCAAAGGCAAAACATATTGAAAATGGTCGATTTTGCAAGTTGATAAATTTGGTACAGAAGAGCGATTTTAATCGAAGCGGAGCAAATACTATGTCAAATATTTTGAACTCTGTTTTCAAGAATAGAAGAGATATTTTAATCAAAGCGAAGCAAATGTTATGTCAAATTTTGAACTCTGTTTTCAAGAATAAATTTCACGACAAGTATCTTCCGATATTATTATCAATGAGATGACCAGCTGTGCTGCTTATCGCTTTCTGAAAAATAAAGTAAAGGAAAGCCTGTTCGAATTATCAGGTCTCAGAACTTCTCATTTTTCTTACCTGTTTCTTCAATGTTTTCGATCTAAGAACTGTTAATTAACCTAAGACGTTATATTTATAAGTTAGTTAACAGTAAAACAACAATATTTATTATTCGACAATTTCTCTGAAACCTGAGATATTTTGAGAGCGAAATATGAGTCTGACGAAAAGAAGGTTTAAATCTTTTTTACAATTTATCACTGTGACCTGACGTGTGTACAATTTAACTTCGTATTAGAATGGTTAAAATACTCGCCATTGTTTTGAATTTTCTTGCAAAGTAAATTTTATGCAGAAATTATTAATTGTACCCCCAATTACAGGTCTTCATGCTATCGTGGAAGTTTGGAGAATGAGATACCAGCTCAAGATTAATTATAGTTTGAGATTTCATAGTTAAGGAGTTGATGCCCCTATATTCCTTTCATATCTTCCAAGTGGGAAGCCGATTTTATATTAAATAAAAATATCATCATTAGTAGCTGCTGCGGTTAATTTAGTGCAAGACAAGTCTTCCTAATCACGAAAAATAGTCAATATTTCTACACAATAGTTAGCAATACACAACTGATGAAACTTAACCACGGATACTCAATATTGTTTAGGTTATCATAAACCCCAGATTATATTGAAATCGATTTTACAGTCGCAAAATACTGGTAGCATGTACTTCTGTTCTCTTCTGAAAATATTAACAAAAGAAAATTGTTAACGTAACTACGAGTTACTTTGCTCCATTTTTATAAAACTTGTTCTTTATTCTTATGCTAGAAAATGACAAATAATATGTAGCTTTTTAAATAATTTTCGATACTCCAAACCTTTTTCTAGACTGTGGTATAACAAATTCGCTTTTTATAATACTTTTTGATTTTTTTGACTTTTTGGCTAAAGTAGAACATAAGTAAGGATAACTTTGTCCCATATCAAATATTCCTATCTTAAAACACTGTAAAACATGCTTGGAGCAATGTAACCCACTGGTCTTGAGGAAAAAATACTCTCGCACGCATTAAATAAAAAGACTAAACGACAAAAGACGTTATTAGAAGTTTTGCATAGGTACCTATAGTAAAGCGCAAAACAAAAATCGATAGTTTACTTTAGTATGCGTTATCCCACAAAAAATACCTGTGGGTACGTCCCACGGTAACCGGATGGAGAGTAAACTGGCCAGTTTACAGGGACAAGTGAAGACTGTATGCTTGAGGATATAATAAGAAGAATTGTTGATAAGCCTTTTGACCAGGTAGATAAGTGAGGTGAGCACTTATTCAGGCCAGAAAGCAGAGGGAAGACGCCGGCA
Organism: Araneus ventricosus; assembly: GCA_013235015.1. Lineage (NCBI taxonomy): Eukaryota > Metazoa > Arthropoda > Arachnida > Araneae > Araneidae > Araneus > Araneus ventricosus. Next base: position 17,508 of record BGPR01008844.1, on the reverse strand, counting down.
GAGTCTAGAAGTCTAATCGTGTTAGGATTGCATTTTTAGAATTAGGATTAATTTCCCTCTCCTCCTCTTTTTTTTTCTCTGATATTAATTGACAATTCTGTGAGATTAGTGTTATATTCAGTGAAATTAGTGTTATATTTAGTGTATTAGTGTTTATATAATCAAGTCGAGAAGGGCTTTTTGCTGTGTATTTGTGTTATGGTAATGATCAAAATTACAGACAGGAATTTTGGTATGGTCAAATTAATTATAACACTGTGGATTTAGAGATATTTGTTCACTTAGTATTTTGTCTTTTATATCTTTGTACTTTTGTCTCAAAGTTATAGATGTTGTACAGGTTATTTGTGTCTAAAAATTCAATCAGTTATTTTCTGAAAATTAGAAGCCTTTTGTTTTCCTGCATTCGAGAAGCCAATTCATTGCATCAGAAATTAAGATCATTTTGCAGGAATAGCATTATAGAATAGGTTTTAACCATTTTTAATGTTTTAATCAAGGAGAAAACAATTGGATAAAGATTAAAAATTATAAAACTGACTTCATACATTTGAATTAATAAATAACCAGAAGAGGAATGGGAGGTTTTGACAAATCTGAATTTAAGTCAGCACGCTGAGCATAGAGATTTTTCCGAATATGGTATGATGGTGTAATTTTCAGAATTTTATAAATTAAGGAAATAAATTCAAGGCCCATTTCAATAAAAAAATCGGATTTAAAAACCATAGCAATTATAAAAAAATAAGTTTTGTTTCACTATAAGTTCATGCAGGATATTTCACATATCTGTACGAAATTACATATTTAAAACATTTTCTCTTCAATGTAAATGAATGAGTTTTTTTTATAAAATTTCAGCGTTTATTACATGATTTGTTAATATTAATAAACTTCAATAAAATGTCATTTCGATTTTTTTGAATTCGTGCTGACAAAGTGCAATTCCTGATTCTAATTCTTCAGTGAATAAAATTGGGTAAGTATTACAAAAACAATTTTTAGCCGTACTCTTCTTCCCAAAAAATAAATAAATAACAAAGAAATACGCAGTAGTAACTTCTGATTACAGATGGCTGTAAGGTATGTTTATTTTGAAACTCCGAAATTCGATTGATCTAGAAAGAATGTTTTTTAGATTTTCTTAGACTCTTAAAACGTGACTGAATGTTTATTCAGGTTATTTGCTAGTACGGTTGTATCTCAGATAAGCGCTTCTTCAGTTTTTTTCACTCTGAAACTCTTCTCGATCTAACATTTTTCAGCGAACCCCATTTTTTGCTGAATAAAATATTTGAGACCCAAGTTTATGCTTACCTACGAAAAAAAATAACCAAATGAAGCATTATTTGATGATAAACGGAAAAAAATAATTTAATGCAGCTATTAATTCCAGATAGTTAATATGTATTAACAATGAAAGCTTGATTTATTTATAATCTCTAATATTAAATAATAAAAATAAAAGAAGTTTTTAAAAAAATGTTTGTATTAGCGTACTGAAAAGTAGAAAATAATTCCTTCTTTTAAAATCTGGAAATCAAAGCAAAATTCTGAAAGCGTGAGGTGTTGATTGTAATACTATAACGGCCTTATTCACCATCCTTGGTTAAACCATGATCAGCGGTTAAATGATGATTCTGCCATGATGATGCGAAAGCTGACCGAAGTGCGTCGCCAAATGTATACCCTAGCGGGTTGCTATTTTGGCATGGTATCTCAATTTCTCCGTTGTTGGCGATTTTTAAAATTACCCTCAACCTTCTAGCAAAACGAGTTTCTAGCCAACTCGCCAGTTACGGTATACATCCAGTTGATCATTTCGGTCAGCATTCGCTTGTTTGTGTAAATTCACTTTTAACCGCTGATCATGGTTTAACCATCGATGGTGAATAAGGCCGTAAGTATATTGGATTAAAAGAGGCTGTCACAGACGATTTTGTTTCGTCGTAGGAAAAATTTATTTTCACAACAATTACATTTTTGAAAGCATGCGTTATCATCTCCTACCTAAAATTTTCGTCTACATGCAAAATGCGGCATTTAAAGCAGCAATGAATGGAAGACTACGTTTTTCCTCTTTCGAAGAGAGTTATTCTTGTTCATTTATTCAAAGACGCTGTGAAAGCGTGGTTTTTTGATATCTGAAGTCACGATAGGTAATATTGTTAATAAGAGAGGAAAAAGATGAAGATGTTTAGCTTCAAGTGGAAAAATTGTTCCAAATATGTATCTAAGGAAAAAACGCAGTTCTTCGAATATTGCAAAGGTGAGATCTTTAATGCTAAAAGAAAATCCTCTATGGCAAAGATTTGTTTCAAAATCATTCAAACCCTCAGTATCAACTGTGAAAAAAATTATTAACACTGATTTGAAACTTAAAAAGACCAAAAATACAATGTTCATCATTTTTCTCCATGTCATATCGCTGAACGCAGAACACGCTGCAGAATTCTTTATGAAAAGTATTTATCCGGAAAAAAATGGAAAAATATCGAAACGATTGATGAAGCTTGAGTCTATTTAAATGACTGCAAGAAAAAAAATCAATTTATTATCATTAAAGAGGAAAAAAAATCTTAAAACATGGTTTAAAGAATCTAAAGAAAGTTTACCTAAAGGGTTTATGATTGTTGCTGGTTTTTCATATAACGGCAAAATAAAAGCAAAGAGAGTGGATCAAAATATTAAGACCAACTCCACATACTATCAGGAACATATTTTATCCCCAATCTTCAAATATTAAATACCATCTCTTCACCCACGATATTATCAATCAATATAACTGCATCAAGACAAAGTAAGCAGCCGTACATCACAATCCACTGTTTTTTTACTGGGAAAAATAAACAAGAAATGGGTATTAAGTGATGATGTGATGTTCCTGGTAAATAGTTCTGCATCACCCATGAGTTTTGCGCATTATACAAACGTCGACCTAAAAACCTTTGTGAGCTTTGGAAAACTGTTCAAGAGGAATGGAACAAAATGCAGTAGAATCTCCCTACAACGAAGTCTCCCTACAGCGAATTTCTCCCTATAACGAAATTTTTAATCGGAATGTTAAAAAACATTCAAAATATTTTCCATATAACGAAGTGGTTGTCTCCCTATAACGAATTTTTTCAGACGTTTATCTTTTCGATTTTTGTCATTTTTGAAGAAAGTTGCTAATTCCTGTGCAAACAAATCGTTCACACGTGCAACCACTCGCATTGTTCATTCCAGCGATAACGTCTCCCTACAAAAACGCTAGCTTTTAAAGGAGACAAATGTTTTGGAGGAAAGAAAAGCAAACAAAGATTCCCAATTTTGTTATGTGCCAACATGACTGGCGAGGAAAAGTTAAAGATGCTTGTTTTTGGCAAAAGTAAATCTCCAAGCTGCTTCAAAGGAATAAAATCTTTAGAAGTTAAATACGAATTCAACAAAAAATCGTGGATGACGTCTGAAATTTTTGACAGATGGTTGAAAGCATTGGACAAGCAAATGGGACAGCAATACCGTAAAATTGCTTAATTAATCGACAATTATCCAATTAATTCAAAAGATTGTGGAGAAAATCTAAAAAATGTTAGTGTCATTTTCTTTCCTCCTAACTGCACAAAAATTTGCAGCCCCTGGATCTCGGAATAATTAAAAATTTAAAAATGCACTGTAGGGAAAGAATCTTGAAAGAAATGATCAGTGCAATTGAAAAAAATGAAACAGCTCAAGAAAACATCGATATTCGAAAAGCAATTGCAGAACTTTATAAAGAATGGAAATTTGATGCAAGTGCTAAAACAATCTGTAATTGCTTTAAAAGAGGAGGCTTCAGTAATCAGACAGATGACAGTGGTTCCGACAATGAAGATGCGATCTTGGAAGACTTGGAAGAAAAATGGAAAACAGTAGAAGGGAATGGAAGAAGAACAAATGATGCAACTCTCTCCGACATTTTAGAAGTGGACACAGAACTGTTAACTGCTTCATATCCTACAGATGAGGAGATTTTGAAAAGTTTAATGGACAACAATAAAGGCCAGGAAAATGACAGTTATTCCGAAAATGAAGACGTGATACTGCTAAAACCACATGGGACCGAAATGCTACAACCATTCGAAACCATTAAAAGAGGTTTCCAAATGGAAGAAAATGTGCCCGACTCTATTTTTAGCTCATTCATAAAATGTGAAAATTTTTATGAAAATTTAACATCACGAAATTCAAAGCAATGTAAAATAACGGAATTTTTCAAATAAAATAAACGTAAATACATACTAGTACATATTATTCTCTAAATTGGTGAATTGTCTTCACTTTTGAGCATTTTATTTATACAATAAAAATTACTATAATTTTAACAAATTTATAATATATATTACTTCAGTTTTAATTGAGACTCATAATTAAATACTTTTGAACTTATCGCACCTAATAAAAAGTTTGTAACATTTACTTAAATAACTGCAAAAATCTCTAATCTCCGTATAACGAAATTTTCTCTATAGCGAATTTTTCAACTGGAACCAAGCGATTTCGTTTTAGGGAGACTCCACTGTAACTCTTCCTATACTACAAAAGGCATTATTATCAAGGGAGTTACAATGTAGAAAGATTTTTAGGAATAAAGGTTATCAAAATGAACATTTGAAACACAAAAAAATTATGTAAAATAGTTCTTTGAATACCATAAAAATCGCCCAAAAACGTGTGAACAGCCTCTGTATTAATCATATTCAAAATATAATTTCAATTTTTAATAAACTCGAGAGAATTTTCTTTTTTATGAAATTTTTTGTAGCTGAATTTCCTCATAGTATTGTTTTCAGAGCCTCTCGCTTTTACGATTTTGTATTGACCACCAGTTTTGATGAAAAAATTATTTTCTTCTTTTTTGGTACGCCACTAAAAGCAATTTATTTTTTTTTTATTTTATTCTTTTCTACTTTTTGATTTTTAATGCATTTCATAGTTCGTTATAAAATATCATGGAGTCATGCAATTAATGGAATCCAAATTTAATTAAAGTATGTTAATTAATTGATAATTAAGTTCTGAAAATGTTAAATTTTTATATTGACCTAGGAATACGTAAAAGAGTAAAATTTCTGATTTCTAGTACATCCGAAAACGAGTGAAAGGTCTATTACGAAATTCACATACACGAAAGAAGACAAATAAAAGAGTTTTAAAACTTAACATTCCCAAAGTTTTCGCTACCATATTTGAGATCAAGATCGACAGTTTAAGAAGTTCTGCATTATAAGAATTCTGAATCTTTTATATACGCATGCTCAAGAACAATATATACTTTTTTACGGCAGTAAAAGGTTACTTTATTACCATCATGCAATTTCTTTGGATTCTGAATATGAAATACAATATTTATTCGCATAAACAAATTAACCTTCATATAAATATTCAATTTTTTCAGAATTTACGATACTTGTATTAAAAAAAATTACGAAAGTTTTAAAGCTTTTTCCAGAAGTAAAAATCGCGATCTTCATATCGTTGTACAGTGCAGGAAAGAAGTAAAAAGCTTACGAAACGCTCCACTGACCCTCGAAATGGCCGGCTCCCTTTTCTCTAATGCAATTTGCATTATGGGCCTTCCTGTGGCGATATTTGCAAAGCAGCGCAGAAGACCCTACTGGACTGCTTTGTCTTCGGAAAAAGACGGAATGACGTAAAAAAGAAGGGTACAGTAAAAAACGGCGGCACTAAAAAGAACTTTACAGGCAGCTTCCTATTTAAGAATCATTTGTAGTCCGAGAGAGAAGAAAATAAATTTTTTTATCTTTCGTTCTCCAATGTGGGATGATACGTTAAAAGAGAGTCACCCATTACAAAACCCAAGATATTCCAGCTCCTGACTAGCGTATATTGAATGGGTCACAATCTTTGAGATGCGAATTTGTCTTGAGAGACTTCAAACGTGGTATTAGTTGGGGGAAAATGGAAAAGGCTGTGATCTACATACTCAACTATATTTTGTCTCCGTGGATACGCATGCAATTGTAGATACATTATACTATTGTTTCAGTAATCAGTAGATGTTTCTTTTCTGTTCCATATTATCCATTAACCAACGCTCTAAATAGGCAACACATGTCTCTTATTAACTCGGGGCCGTGCAGCAGAAATGTTGGCTTCAGGACCACAGGGTCGTGGGTTCGAGACCCGATTCCACGGAAGGTCAGTGATACAAAGTGCACAGTGTCCAATATACTCCCGCTGGTAGCTTGTGGAAAGGAGTTGGGAAGTCCTCCCAGGAGAAATCCTCGTCTTCTGACTATGGTGCAAAATAACGACCTTCTTCCCATAATAGTCCTTGTGTACTTTCAAAACGGGACGTTAATCTTACAAACTAATCCAAGTTATCATCTCCCGTATATTCCACCTTGAAGTTTGCTCTCAAAGGAGCACTTTATTATCATGACGAGCACTCCGCATCAAAAATTCATTTTCTACATCTCGAAATATACAAGTTGAAGTAGTTCAGGGTTCCAAACTAGGTTCTATTTGCTTTAACATTTATATAAATGATATATCCCAAACTAAAGAAATCAGTCTGAGTCTTCACGGACGTTGCGACCAATAAACAATCAAATGCAATGGCAGAAAATTTTGCTGAGTATCCACAAAAAACAAATAAATGGTTGATCCAATGGAAAGCCCAGATCAATGACAGCAAAAATGCCAGGCAGTAAATTTCTCATGGAAAAATAATCTCCCAGCACTTCCCTAACTATCCAGAACAATTATCTCCTAGAGAAAGGAAACAGTATTCTTTGGAGTAATACTAGATAGATGCCTAACCTTCAGGAATTACTTTTAAAAAATAAAAGGAAACTTCAAAAGAACAAAAGCAAAATTATTCTTGTTATTGGATCAGATTCGAAACTCTCACGTAGCAATAAACTTCTGATACACAAAGCTATGTTACAACCTCTCATCAGCTATCCTTCGCCCATCCGGCAACAGCAACTGAATCTCATATCAAAGAACTAGAAGTCCTTCAAAACAAAACTGCCCACCAAATAGATAACATGCTGGAGTTTGTAAGAAATAAAGATATACAGGAAGATCTCCAACTCACTACAATCAATGACTTTCACAAGAAACTTTCCAAAAAAAATTCTTTGAAAAATTGGATAAAAATGACAATAAAACACTTAAAGAAATCGCAGCATATGAATCCAGAGACACGAAGATTATAAGAAGTCAAAGAAAACTGATCAACGACTATCCTTCTCATGACCTCAAGTACCACCCTATCAACTTTTATATATATCATAATATATTATGGACTCTTCTAATCAATTTTTCTCGTATTCACTACTAGATGCAGCCTATCACATGAAAATTAAATAAAATTAAGCAATTCATTGATACTTAAGTTCTGCAAATATTAAACTATTGTATTTGTATCGTATTACACCTGTCATATAAGCAAAATTTAATTAAAATTAACTAATCGATTAACTAATAATTAAGCTCTGAATATAATAAACTTAAAACATCATACGGTCATTGGGAAAACACAACTGCACAGAATTTCAGAACTCTAGCTCACCAGGAAGAGTGAAAAATGGGTTACAAAATTTCATCCTTTCAAGCATGAAACAAGTCAAGTCAAATTTAAGCTTGTAAAAGCACGAGCCTACGTGCGTTGATAATGGCCATGAAAACCCAATCATGATGCTACCAGAATTCTTCGTCTCGAAGACGGCCTGCTTCCACTGAAATACATTTCATCCAACAAAAAATCTATTCAACTGTAAATCAGCGACACTAAAAGAGTATATGATCTTATAAAAGTCAGAACCCTATCTAAACTGCATTTCCTTATAAGCAGTCCGTGCATTTACTTACATTTTCCAAATATATTCACCCCACCCCCTCTCAACAACGGGGCTTCCCATGCAAATAAATCGTGCATACATCCGTAATAAACGATCAAACCCCCCTGACAGCTCCTCTCCTAACCTTGACAACAAAAACAAATGCAAATTGAGGACAGGGGAAAAGTATGGAAATCAGCCCACACTCCGTGCCATTTGAAGTTTCAGTTTAGATGTCTCTGTTTTTATGTCCTTAATTTACAACCACTCAAGCCTAAACGATTGGTTTCTTCCATGGCTAATAAAATATAAAAAAGTAGAAAGGATTTGCGTGACATATGACCTAGAGGGACGGGTATGTGTTCCGACGGTAATAACTTTGTGGGGGAGGGAGCCACAATTATTATGGTGGAGTTGTCATAAAAATGTTATGTGTACTTTTTTTTATATCTGTCTCCTTGTTTTTTATTTTGAGATGATATTTTTGCTTGAATACGTAGATATTTTGGTTTTCGAGATTCTGCTCAAAATGTTTATTGATATTCTTCTGTTCTTTTTACTATCCAAGTATATAAGTTATAGAAATGTTGAATGAAATGAAATATTTTGAAATTATTAAGATAAAAAATATGCAAACCTTTCAAAAACACGGCGTTTTGTTCTGTTTAACATTTCTTGAGAATTATTCTTTTCAATAAAGAGTTTAAAAGCTATTTACTTTCTCGTACACGAAGTATACAAAGTATTGTAATCGCCAAAAAGAAGAAAGTATTGTAATCGCCAAAAAAAGAAAGTATTGTAATCGCCAAAAAATTCGACCTTGAGATTTAATGAATTTTTACGTTTCAGATCTCCCTAAGTCCGAAAAAAATATTTTTGGAATTATATTTGCCTGTGAACACAATAAGTCAAAAACGCAACCAACTACATGGATGAAATTTGGTACGTAATCTTTACATAAAAATTGTAGATTTCTACCAAATTTTGAACAAAATCCGTTCTTGGGAAGTCTGTCTGTCTCTATGGCTGGTACGTGTGGACATGAAAACTCAAAAATGAAAAGAGCTAGAAGGATGAAATTTAACATTTTGTTTTATGATCGGAATGAATTGCAGATCTGTACCAAATTTTGGATCCAATTTGTCAACAGGTTGACCGTCTGTCGATCTGCATAATCGAATATATGTGAAAGTGATAACTCAAAAGAGCAGCAACTTATAAGATGAAATTTAGTATGCGGTCTTGTTACCAAAATTTTAAACCTGCGTCAAATTTTTGGTTCTAATCAGACGAAAAGAAGAGGTTTAAAATGCACATTCGACTTTTTTTATCGCTATTGTTACGAATCAGTAATGTCGTTTCCCTGCAAAGTTAGTCTTGTGATTGAAAAAAGAGTTTTACAGAGATTTGTATTAGATACCAGTCAATGACTCCTGACTTGACGACCATTCGGCGACTTGGGGACAAATTTTGGGACTTTGCTGACAAAATAAAGGTTCTAGAAAGTGCATGAATTATAATCCTTTTCCTATTCGGAACCGAGATATTACTAGATAATTCCATGTCTTTCAACGCCTTATTGGAAAAGCTATAAATACCGAGATGCTCAAACGAGGGAATAATCTCTTTGGAGTTTCGTTCGCAGTGCGAGTTGGTCAGCTGTTATACGCTGAGCTCCATTTATAGTGCTGTTTCTGTCTGCTTGTGTCGCTAATTTGTACAAGTGCTGTTTTTTTCTTGTTACCTGTGCTCCGTGTTTTCTGGACTATTCGTAGAATAAAGCGTCGTTTACCATTATCCAGTTTGTTGGACTTCTTTCACGTACACCCACCGGACGATTTTCGTGACACTATATTTATTATATTTTACTATATTCACTATTTTATTTACTACGTTCACTATTTTATTTACTACCACTGTTTTCTCTAGTGACAACATTTTTAACTAATGCGTTTTTCTGTGATTTCAAACATAAATATGCATAAGCAGAAAACGCCAAAGAAGCATTAAATATTGATAAGTGAAAATAAATAATTTAAAAAAATTATTTCACCAAAATTCTTTGAATCACGTTGATTATTTCTGATTGTTACTATTGAAACATTTGATAACAGTAAGCGTTGATAAAATTTCAGCGATCCTTATAGTTTAAGCAAATCTAGTATTTAATCACTTCACCTGCCACCTGTACATACATTTCTAGCATTTTTGAGAATCAAAATAAACTATTTGGGCATTTGTTATTTGTACATACGATGGCCGGTTGTCTGATGCCTCATTCAATTAGAAATGTGTACGAAGAATGACCTGCAGTAGGTAGTTTAAGTGCTAAATCATATTTGGACGCAGTTGTGCAGTTAGGTAGCCACTCTAATGTTCGGATTTTGAGATACAATCATTTTCGAAAAACAATACAGAAAAAAAGAATTCACTTGTTCCTGAAATAATTATAGCATTGTAAATAATCTGTTGCACAACTTATGAAGTCAGTTCAGTTTTCTATAATAAGTGCTGCAATTGGAAAGAACAACTAATATTTTTGAGATTCAGAAGATTACAGGGGCTGTTCTCACATTTTTTAAACAATTTTAATGGTATTTACAGAACTATTTACATAATATTTTTGTGTTTTAAACGTTCAATTTGATATCCGGTATTCTTAACAATCCTTCTACATCGTAACTTCCATGACAATAATGATTTTTATGGTATCGGAACAGGTATTTTGTCCCATTCCTCTTGAACAGCTTTCCAAAGACTATAAAGGTTTTTAGGTCGACGTTTGGATAATGCACTTTTTAAAAATCCAAAATCGCAAAAACTCATGGGTGGTGCAGAACTATTTATCAGGAACATCAGTGAAGGGTATAGTCTTAATATCCTTTTCTTGTTTATATTTTCCAGGGAAAAAACAGTGGATTGTAATGTGCGGCTACTTGCTTTGTTTTGGTACAGCGCTACTGATTCATGGTATTGTGGGTAAAGAGATTGTATTTCATATTTGAAGATTGTGGATAAAATATGCTCCTGATAGTATGTGGAGTTGATCTTAACACTTTTATCCATTATCTTTACTTTTATTTTACCATTACATGAAAAACTAGCAGCAATCATTATTCCATAGAAAAACTTTCTTTATATTCTTTAAACCATGTTTTAAGATTTTTTTCCTCTTTGATTATAATAAATTGAATTTTTTATTGCAGTAATTTAAATAGACTCAAGCTTCATCTATTGTTTCGATATTTTTTCCATTTTTGTCCGGATAAATACTTTTCTTAAAGAATTCTGCAGAGTGTTCTGCGTTCAGCGATATGACAAAGAGAAAGATGATGAACATTGTATTTTTGGTCTTTTTTAAATTCAAATAAGTGTTAATAATTTTCTTCACTGCTGATACTGAGGATTTAAATGATTTTGCAACAGACCTTTGACTTGGAGGATTTTCTTTTAAGATTAAAGATCTCACCTTTGCAATATTCGAAGAACTGCGATTCTTTCTTGGATATTTATTTCGGACAATTTTTTCACTTGAAACCAAAACTTGGGCTATATTTTTCTTTCTTATTAACAATATTACCTATTGTGGCTTTAAATATCGAAAAACATGGTTTTCACAGTGTCTTTAAATAACTGAATAAGATGTACTCTCTTCGGAAAGAGCAAAAATGAAGTCTTCCATGCATTGCTTCTTTAAAAGCACCATTTTACATGTAACCAAAACTTTTAGGTACCAAATGATTATTTATAGGTTCGAAATTGTAATTGTTGTGAAAATAATTTTTTCCAAGCAAGCGAATTTTTCCTACAGCGAAACGAAATCGTCTAAAAAATGTGCGAACATTGGAATATGCCAAAATTTATATAATTTTCACAAAGTGAGATATTCTGTTTATGTAAAAGAAATACATTGTTTCCTTCATTGAAATATCAGTTTTTCAGTTCAGGAAGCTCAGATTCTGTAAGTTTATTGTAAGATTTACTGTATAATTCTAATGGGGCACAGACCTAGATCAAGTGCTCCTGTATGAGTTCCTTCTAACTTTTGTACAGTTATGTAATTTGAAAAAGGATTGTCCTACGTATGCATGGTGTTCAAAAAGGGTTTTGACAAAATTAGAAGGGTGGCCGTACACATCAAGGCGAATGCGATGGAACATGCGGTCGCAAATGACGTTGAGTGGGTGAAAATCCCAAAATTGCATATGCAAAGTGTGACGGAGCTAGGAGTCTCATCAGATCTTAACTCCTTGGTCAGCTTCTTCTTCTGAGGTCAGCTGAAATTACTTGTTTTAGAGGCATTAGTGGAGACAGTGGAGATCCGATACCTGAAGATCAGAAATGCAGGAAATCATCCGCCTATCGTTTATGCTTGCTTCGTTTTGCCCTATGCAATGACTTCCGCGGACGATACCTTAAATAACTATTCTAAAAACTTTGTTTGTTCTGGGTACAAGCTGTGTTGTACCTATTATGTCCAATAAACGTTTTTTGTTCTGATTTGCATGTTTCTTCCCCGTAACACTTTCAGACACATTTTCGCGATTTTCACCATTTCAATGTCATTTGCGCCCTCATGTTCCATTGCACTTTTTTTTGTTCGTCTTGTTGTGTACTATCACCCCTCGAATTTTGCCAAAACACTTTTTGAACACCCTGTATATACCGTCTAATCATATCCCGAAGATGGACTTCCTCGATTACGAAAATCTGAAGATAGTGTTACGAATCTGTAAATACCGCTTCCCTGCTATATTAGTCTTATGATAAGAAAGAGAGATTGACAGGGATTCGTATTGTATGGAAGCTAATGACCCCCGACTTTCACAACAAACTTGGCGGCCATTTTGGCGACAAATTTGGTGACTGGCTGCAAAATGAAGGTTTCAGCAAATAGAATAGTCGCTCTATCTCTATTAGGAACGGAGTTATGGAGATTCTTCTGGAATATTCTATGTGACGGCAAGCCCTGTGGGAAAACTATAAATATCGGAGAATCCGAAACAAGGAAATAATCTCTTTGGAGTTTTGTTTGTAGTGCGAGCTGGTGAGCTGAGAGCTATTGAAAGCGCTGTTAGTGTTGTAAGTGATTTGCAGTCTGTTTGTGTTGCTAATTTGCACAAGTGCTGTTTTTTTTTTGTTTCCCGTGCTTTGTGTTTTCGGGAATATTCGTGAATAAAGCGTCATTCGCCATGATCCTCCTTGTTACACTGCTTTCACCCTACACCCACAGAACTATTTTCGAAACAATAGTGATAGGTTCTTGTGCCGGAATACGAAAATAAGAAGGGGGTTGGTTAACTGCTCTTTCGACCAATGATGAGTTGTTCTTCCTTTCGACAAACCATATGAAGTAGCCGCATCGTAACGAGCCTTATTTTATAAATAGTATGGGGTCCTCTTTTATGATGCGTGGAAGCCGATACTTCATATTTATCCACGTAACTGCGAATTGGTTTTGAGACATCTTTAAATGCATCGTCATATCGAAATTCGACACAGCATTTAACCTTTCCCAGGCCTGTGATGGCATTTGGTATCACAAGAATAACGTTCTTCCCTATTATTTCTGCTCATAATTTGAGTTATTTCTGCTTTTATCCTGCTATTTACTATTTCTGCTTTTAATTTGATTAAAGAGTTAAATGAGTTTTTAATAATCAGGAACATTACACATTGCATCAGTCAGTGAATCTATGTTTAGCATGCTTATTTAAGTAAGTATTGTTACCAACACCACAAATGCAATCTATCATGAAAATATGTTTTTAAAGAAAGCTAAAATAACAAATATAGCTAAGTAAAATATTTTCATTTTTTGCATTAAAGCACGAGATATATAATATATCGCAATCATGATTGCATGACTATCCTGAAGAGGTACTGTGAAATAAATATTGTTTTTCTCTGAATTGATGGCTAACTCAGCACTATTCAGACGTCACTTGCTGTCTTTATGACGCTTTACTCACCCACTGTATTGTAAAGAATAGCATCATTGCATCTATTTCAGACTGATTACACAATAGCCACGCATTTCTGGAGAACGTTTGTTTTAGAACGCGCTGAATAAACTATCCAGGAGACGTGTCTAAAATTCTATCGCTATTTCAGCAAACTTCCTGTCATTGCTGCTTGAAAAGACAAAACGCGGCATGATAAACTATCAGAGCAAATATTTCAATGATTTCTGAAAAACTAACCTACGTGTTTACTTCCGCGTTCTTGTTCCTTTGTCTTCATTCTTCGCTCAGTTTCCGTAGATTAGAATCATTTTAACTCGTTAACGCCCAAATTAATTTAAAGCATAAATTTGAGTAAAATTCTCTTAAATTATGTTAGAAGCACCAAGATTAAGATAACTGTGAAGTAAAATTAAATTCCGAGTTTTTTTATAGAAAAAATTAGCAAAAAAATCGGTAGAAAATTATTTTTAAAATTTTTTTATGGATGCATATTAAAAGACTAGAAGATATGTGCCCGCCTCAGACGGGCTTTTAGCTTGCCAACAATATCTCAGATCTGATTGTCACAGATTTACTAACAAAAGTTGTAGTAGAAAATCTCATGCACATTGGCAGAGTGCTTAAGAAATAAAAGCATGAAAAACAGAAACGATGAATCAATTGACACTAACTTTAGTTTTGTAAAATATATTAAAATTAATTACTAAAATCGGATTGAAGCAAATAGTGATTCGCAATAGAATGTACCACCAATTCAATTCTTAAGTTATTCTGAATTCATAGTGTGAAATAAATAATTTACTTTTAACAACTACTTTCGTTTTGTCTAATTAAAAGAAAGTACTATTTTACGAAAAACGAAAGTTACAAAATAAAAGCAGGCACCACAAATTCAAATCTTATGAAAGAACTATTTTTAATAGCTTAAAAAAACAGAACTCATTTACCAGCACTCAAATCAGAACTTTAAAAGCAATTAGTAAAAGACTTTAAAGATAACAAATAGTGATTCGCAATAGAATGCACCACAAAAATAACGAAAGCATTCATGATTAAGTAAATCAAGAATCAACATAAACGGGTAACGGAATTTTTTTTACCTCTCGTGGATAAAGCATAATAAATAAAAAAACTAACACAGCTCATAAAACCTGTCTAAATTAATTCCCAACAGTGTATGCTAATTTCTAGGCACAGACAGGCAGTCTGAGTCTGTTTAGCACGTAGCCAAACCAAACCACGTGACCGCTACTTCAATTTCAGGATAAATATATATATTAATTTTAAAATATGGTAATTATAGAAGAAAAATAAATTCTTTCGAATTCCTCAGATTACCTCGAAAGGAAAAGATCAAAAGGACGACACTTTGATTACAACGACAAGTAAAAAAGACAGGCAGTCTGAATCTATTTAGCACGTAGCCAAGCCAAACCACGTGACCGTTACTTCAATTTTAGGATATATATATATATATATATATCAAAACCAACATATAAACACAAGATAAAAACTCAAAAACAGTAAAAAAAGACAAAATGGCTAAATTTAAAATTTATATATATATATATATATATATATATATATATATATATATATTAATTTTAAAATATGGTAATATAGAAGAAAAATAATAAATTCTTTCGAATTCCTTCGATTACCTAGAAAGGGAAAAAAGGAAAAAATCAAAAGGACGACAATTTGACTACAACGACAAGTAAAAAAGATACAATGGAATGCAGTTGATGTAGCCATGGGAGTGAAAATGTAACTGTCCTCAAGTGAGGATGTTGGGCGTTAATGGGTTAAAATGTAGTGAATTCTCTTTAATACGTCGCTCGTTAGTGCGTCGTTTTGCTTTAATCTAGATTCACTCCTATTCATTTTAATGTTTCATAAATATTTTATAGCATCTCAGGTATTCGATAGTGCGTCGCTTGAAACAATAGTAGGGAAATTTTCAGGGATATAAATTCAATTCACAATGATTTAATTAGATTCCGAAATTAAGCGTTTCGACAATCGAAATTAAAAGAATATATTTTTGGAACAAGATTAAAATTCAAGCATTTCCATGCGAGCTTCCCTAAACAGAGGGAAACAAGGGAGGATTGTTGCAATAAAAATAATCATTTTAATTTCTGTCTTTTGTAATAAATGTGATAAAAAATACAGCAATATATATAGTAATGAGAATTACATTTTATTATATATACTAAGCTAAAAATTCAAGACAGAAGAATTAGGTATATCAGGTTATTCAACAAAGGTTATTGCAATAAAAGTGCTCAATAATTATCATTAAGTGAAGTTAAATTATAACAAAAATGATTTTTTTTTTAATTTTAAAATATTCTAAATTCTATTAATATTGTCTGAAATTATAAATATATTAATACTATAATTATTTTAAAATCTCACTAAAAATAGATTTATAACATAATACTGTACGACTAAACTATGTAGCTTATGGAATTTTTAATCATGAATCAATGGTACGTCGTTCTCGTCAGCATGAAATTTTGGAGCAATCCCTTGGACGACGTACTAAAGAGATTTTAATAGTATACTGGATTGTAAACCTCGCAATGCCTGGAAAAATTATTTCATTACTAGCCGCCTTCGGCGACCAGTTTGATCCCCGGAAATAAATTTCAGCTGAATCTCTTATGCATAATTTTATATGCATGGTTCCCTTAACAAAGTAGTTTTAAAATTCAAATTGCTATAGAGATTTAACCCGCGTTCTTTTCGTAGCCTTGCGCTTGTTCTGTTCCTTGTCTACATTAACGTAAACTAAGCATTTGATTTCAACATTAATTGGGCTAGGCACATTTTACGTCCACCAGCATG
The DNA here is from genome assembly GCA_013235015.1 of Araneus ventricosus. Taxonomy (NCBI): domain Eukaryota; kingdom Metazoa; phylum Arthropoda; class Arachnida; order Araneae; family Araneidae; genus Araneus; species Araneus ventricosus. The sequence continues at coordinate 857 of BGPR01008844.1, read as the reverse complement.
CTGATTGGCTTAAAACACGCTGATAAAAAAGAATTAAAACATAGCAACGGTATTCTTTCAGTTTACTGGATTATTTCATTACATACTTACCATCTTGAGAACTTCCTTTACTGATTTCACAGAAAAATTTATCAAATAAAAGAAGAAAGTAAAATCCAAAAGATGTTTTTAGAAAACATCTTTTAAGCTTTAAACAATGCATGAGAAACACGCAATTAAATATTTATTGAAACAATGAAAACGGTTTGAAATGAGGTTGCAACAATGAAAAGTATTGTAAATTACGCCAAAAAATATTTTTAAAAGGTCATTAACCTTCCAGCGGGCGCGCGTTTGCAAGAGATACTTGAATTGCGCATCGTATTACATATTTATATCGTTATTTTATATATTTAAGTTCAATTTTAGTTATAAGATCTTTGTTTACTATTAGGCTAATAAATACAGACAGCATAAATAAAAGTTGCATTTATTTTTGTAAAATAACACGATATATATATATGTAATAATCTCACTTAATTTTATTTAAAATTCTAATATTATATATTTTAAAGTCTTAATATATTCCAAAATCACTTTTCTTGAACTCCAGTTTCGTTCTATTTCCCGCTCTGGAGGTATATTAAATCTCTTGTTTTGGCATATTTATTACTAAAAGAATATTTTAATCGTTTCCACGCGCACACAACTCGCGAAATCAGCGACTTATTGCCGCCATGCATTTTCCCTAAAACACTTACGTAATATACTAAAAATAGCTATTATTCCCTTCACTCTGATCACGTGTCTATCTGTTAAATCCCTACCTGAGAAAAAGCAAGGATCTTCTGTCCTCTTTTGGCTTGAAACCTTATACT